>VWZV01007383.1:214839-250972 GCA_013397155.1 Irena cyanogastra
GGCAGAGCGGCTCTGAGGTGCTCAGCATCTCTCCAGAGGAGCCGGAGAGCAGCGTGCCCCGAACCACATTTTCCCTGCCGAAAGGGGGGCAGTGGGTGAACAGGAGGAGGAGGAGGAGGAGGATCGCAAGGTCAGTGGAGCAAAACGCCCCCTCTTACACCCACGTCCACCTTCTGGGGCACGGGCTTTGCCTTTCCCCTCCGCTGCCAGGGGTTTCGCCTTTGTGTTGCAGAGGAAAAGTGAGAGCACGGTGGAGGGCAGGCGGGCAGTTCCGACGGCGGGAAGGAGCGGCTGTGTGTCTGTGTGTGTCTNCTTTACCCCCTTTTCCTTTTTTCCTTCTTTTTGTTTCCTCCCCTCCACCTTCTTCCCTTTCTCTACCCGTTTTTGCCCACCTTTTCCCCTTTTCGCCCTGTCCCTCCCTTTTTTCTCCCTTCCCTTTTTTCCTTTCCCTCCCTTTTTTCCCCTTTCCTCCCCCTTTCCCTCCTTTTTCTCCTCCTCCCTCCACCTTCCCCTCCCTTTTCTTTCCTTTTTTTTGTTAATTGAGGCGTGAGCGTCGAAACGTGCTGCAAAAAAACCCCAAAAAACCAAAAAAACAAAAAAAAAACCAAAAAAACCCCAAACAAACCCCAAACCAAACCAAAAACCCATCCCAGGATGGGAAACCGTAAATGTTGGGTGGATTCGGGGATTGCCTTTATTTCCGTGCCTTTTTTATTTAATTCTTTTTGGGTTTTTTTTGGCCTCTCTGTCTGAGCGAAAGGGGAAGTTTCCTCCCCCACAAGGAGCGAGCGAGGCTCGGCGCGGCGAGCCCGGGACGGGGCGGGCGCGGTCCCGCGCTGCCGGGGCGGGGAGGCTTTGGGGGCGTCTCCGTGTCGCGCGTCCACCGAGGGTCACGGGTTTAGTCCCGGTTTTGGGGTGGCGGGCTCGGTCCCGGTTTGGGGCCACGGGTTCTGTCCCGGTTTGGGGCTGTGGGCCCGGTGCCGGCCCGGGGGCGCGGCCGCTGTCGAGGAACGGGGCGGGCGCGGCGGCCCCGCGGCGCCCCCGGGCGGCGACTGGCGGCATGGCAGCTCTCGTGGCCGCCGGTTTCCCGCCAGAGGGCTCTGGGCCCGTCACCGTGAGGGGAAAAAAATGCCAAACACCCCCGGTTCACCGCCGTAATAAAATAATTTAAAATACCCAACATCCCCTTGACAAAAGCCGCTGTCGCCGCTGTTCCTCGCAATCCCCATCAGCCCTGAGAGTCTTCTGCACAAGAAGTGGGTGCAGAGGAGGCTCCAGGATGGGCAGAGCAGGGAGCAGCTCTGCTGGCAGCAAAGGCTGGCACAGCTGCCATTGCTCACCCGGGCAGGAGAAGCTTTGAGGTGACTTCACTGTGGCCTCGCAGGGCCTGGAGGGGCTGCAGGAAAGATGGGGAGAGACAATGGCCAAGGGCTGCAGGGACAGGACCAGGGAATGGCTCCCAGTGCCAGAGGGCAGGGCTGGCTGGGATATTGGGAATCAGGAATTGTTCCCTGGCAGGGTGGGCAGGCCCTGGCACAGGGTGCCCAGAGCAGCTGGGGCTGCCCCTGGATCCCTGGCAGCGCCCAAGGCCAGGCTGGACACTGGGGCTGGGAGCACCTGGGACAGTGGGAGGTGTCCCTGCCATGGCAGGGGTGACATTGGGTGATAGTTAAGGCTCCTTCCAACCAAAACCATTCTGTGGCACAGGAGCAGGCAGTGCCCGATGGGCTGTGCTGGACAGCGGGCTGGGACTGGCGCATTTCTGACCCTGGGCAGCCCCTCAGTGCCTGGGCTCAAGGTGTGAGGTGGGACCGGGGCTGTGGGGATGGCAGAGCGAGCTGAAGGCACCCACAGCCACCCAGCAGAGCATTGGGTGAACGCCAAAAGGCACTGAGGAACCCCTGTTGAAGCCCACAGCGAGGTCTGGGTGCCTAACCCCACGATGGCTGTGCAGGGTCACGCCTGTAGGTGCCATGAGTGACATCTTCTTATCATTTCCACCACTTGCTCCCTTCATCAGTGCGGGTGCTTGAGAGAGGTGGGCAGGAGAGGCCCTCAGCCCTCCTGGGACCAAGCCTGACAAAAGTCAGTGTGTCTGGGCAATGCTCTCAGGCACAGGGTAGGATTGTCAGAGTGTCCTGTGCAGGGCTCAGAGCTGGACTTGGTGATCGCTGTGTGTCCAGCTCGGGGTATTCAGTATTTCTGGAAGGCAGGAGAGACAAGGTGGAGCTGGGGTGATGCAGAAGGAGCAGCGTGTGCTCATTGCTCCTCCACGCGCTGCCTCTGGCAGTTTTCCTCTGTGTCTCTGCGTGGCTGTCCCAGAGCCTGGAGCTGCTCCTGGCATGAAAGCACGGGGCTGCGAGGGATGTCCCGAGGCAGCAGCTGCTGCAGCCAGGAGCGCCAGAACACGCTGTGCTCTGGTCACTGCTCCTGTCTGTGCTCCAGCCTGCAGGCAGCAGCACAAGCACTCAGCCTGCGGGCAGTTTCCCCCCACAGCTGCTGGAGGTGATGCAGACAACCCAAAGACCTTCTCCAAGGCCTTGGGAGGTTCTTTCCAAGGAATAACAGGCCAAGCAGAGGCCACTGGTGAATCGGATGCAGGCTGATGCGCCATGTGGCTAATTAATCACGTGGCAGAGAGGCGGTGAGGCTGGGAAAGTTAATTAGGCAGTGCTGATGGTGAGGTGGATACATGGCAGCAATGAACAGTGCCAGGATCAAAGGAGTGCAGAAGTAAAAGAAAGGGCAGAATGTGTGCCTTTGAGGAAGGATAGCACCTGTGAAGCTTTCAGAGCTTGGAAGGTAGGAAGGGATGTACTATGACTGGGATTGGTCATTTCCAACTTTTTGGGGTTCTGCTGGAAACTCTGATTTACTGTTTTACCCATTAGAATGAGCAGCCTTCCTCCTCTTCTCTAGCGCTGATTTCTTTTAGATCCCACCCTATTTTTTTTTTCTTTTAATCTTTTATGTCATTCTGACTTTCACTGTGAGGGTCAGATGGGCAGAGGCTGCTTTTTATGTGTTTAAGGAACATATCCAGGTTTCACAGTGCAGCTGTAGAGCATGTTCTGAACCAATCTCAGTGTGACCTGAAAAGCTGCAGGTTTTAGGGACCTTGTTATGTCTGTGAAAATGGCTAATATGGCTAATTCCTCATTGTTTCAGCTTCAGAGAAACCAGGTGGATTTTTGGATGGTAAGCTTTAGTCTCTTCCACACCAGGGCAATTCACTTTCTGAACCTAGAGTTTTAAACAGTTTTAAACAGTTTAGAGTTTAAAAAACAAAAAGTTTAAACCGTTTAGACTTAAAAAAAAAAAAACCACGATGTTCTCTCATCTGGTTAAATTAAAATAGCATTGGTGTGAGATCAAGCTTACACTGCAAACTAAACACAAGCTGGAATTTGGTCAAAACTTACTGCTCCTATGAGTTTCATGAGCTGTAGTAAGGGAAGGTAGCAGTGCCTGCAAAAATAGGAGCCGTGCTCTTTCCCACAGAGAGAACTCTTACTGCTAGTTTTTAAAGATGTGAAGTTTGTCCAGGAGTTTTGCATCTGTTGGTTAAAAGATGCTGCACTCAGGGCTGCATCCCATTTAGAAATGTAGCATAAATTCCTACTGTAGATCCATCTGCCTGTAGTAGCTCCTAATAAAATGGATTAGCCCAGTTGGAAACCAGCCAGCAGGCAACCCAAGTTTGGTCACGTCAAGTGAGGTACTTTTTTAGCAGAAGGTGGAAATTAAACACTTACTCAAGTCTTGCAGCTTGGGTTGGCAAGATTTGCTCACTGTGTCCGGAGTGTTATGGTTTTCTTTTACTATGGGTGTAGTGACACCAAGGGGAAAAAAAAAAATCTTGTGGAAAAAGGTATAGTTAGATGGATTTTGGCTAATTGCAGTGGACTTAGGGGCAGTACAGCAGCCAGACAGCAGACTTCTGTGGACTGTAGAGTGTGGGAATGGGAAACACAAGCCTGTTTTAGAGCAGGGATTTAGCTCTGGGGGCTACAAGAGAGCGCAGTCTGCTGCAGCCTCTGCCAGCAGAAGGGCAGGAACAACCAGACCCAAGAGCCTGGAAATGTGGGCGGGAACTGGGGTGAGGTGTAAGCAGCAACCTCTGCCTCACCTGTGGGTCCTGAAGAGGATTTTTGGCACCAGGTCTGCAGAGCTCTAAGCCAGGCTGCCCTGTGGGGCTGAGCAAGGTGCTGCTGTTATGGTCTGCATGTTTGGAGAGGGTGGCAGGGGTAATTGAATGTTTAATTCTGGCAGCTGGAGTGGAGCAGCACTGGGCAACTCAGGAGCATTTATGGGAACCCACCAAGGCCTGGAGCATGAAAACCAACCTTCAGGTGTGGAGGGTTTTGTGGGAGTCACACTCCTGACCCTAAGGGCTGAAAATCAGACCATTCTCCCAGGGGTTTCCATTGCTTGAGTGAGCATTTCAGGATAAAGATGATTTATAAAAGTCAGGAGGTGGTTTTCAAAGAGTCAGGTAGAGATTTTTGGCAAGTGTCTCATATTAAGCTTTGTGCTCAAACAGTGCAATTTTTTGGAGCTATCCAAGCCCTTTAATGCAGCAGGTGTAATTCCTGCCCTACTCAGTAAAAAACTAGGAGCCATCACAGACAGAAATTTTCTCTTCTGTTCCCATGGATACCTTGAAAATTGCCCTTCCACAGTTGCCTTTCTGTTTTCATCTGTCCCTGTGGGTGTGTGTATTGTGTGTGGTGGCTGGAAGCGTAGCAGCAGGGTTTGTGTTCTTACCAAACATGGAAGCAGTTGTGTTATGACAGCAATTACAGTGAATTTCCAAGGGCAACAGGCTTCCACTGACACGTGCCAGGCACCCAGGTATGCCAGGTCAGAGCCAGGGAAGTGAGCCAGGTGCAAAATGCAACCAGCTCTGTTTAGGTGCAACACCCCCATTGCCGGGAAAAAAGAAAATACTTTGTTCTTTTTCTTGTCTGATTTCTTTGATTCCCTTGATTCTGGTCCCAAGAGGCAAGGTTGCCTTCAGGGGAAGGAGGGAGATAAAACTTAGGGGTAAACATGGAGAGCTAAACTTGTAAACATTCTGTTCTGGGCCTTGGCTTCACTGTGGATGTGGCCAGTGTGTGACGTATGGGAGCACATGTGGGCAGAACATCTCAAAAGGTCTGGAGCCACTCAGCTCTCACGGGGCCAGAACTTTGTCTTGCAGGCAGGTCCTTCACTCAGCACCTTGGAAGGTGGAGAATTCTTCCAGTCGGTCTTCTTTCCATGCTCTTGTCAGAGCTCGTGTGTTAGCATAGGAACTTCACTGCCGTGGTTTTGGTGCTTGAGGCTTCCAGCATTTTTAGGATGCAAGGGTTGCTTGGAGATCCTTCTGCACATCTGTAGGCTCAGACTGACATCACTTTTTCTTTTAATTGTTGTGTAATAATGAGGATCATTTAAATGTTTATCTAAGCAAGCATGTGACTCTGTATTTCAGAACTGGTCCATTGCATTCAAAGGACTTGGATGTCTGCAGCTCTGATCTTGTGCAACCTCCTCACTCGTAGCAACCTTCTACAGGAAGGGCACAGTATAGAATTTTAAAGTTAATTAAATCTAAAATTTAAAATTTAAGTTAATAAATAGTCACTTTTATTTTCTTCACATTCTGCTTGGCTTGTGTAAATGTAGAAAGAAATGAAGTCTGGCTGAGTGGTGTTGGGGGGTAGATGTTAGAGTCTTCAGAAGAAGTTTTGTGGCATGTAGGGCTTAAACTGAATGAAGCCCTGGCTCTAGTTTAGGACTCGGTTGTGAAAAGTGCAAATTCCATGAAGTTCATGTTGCAAAATAAGTGATATCACACTCCACACTCCGCTGTCCTGAATGGCTGCAGCAGAGATGGGGCGGCCTTGGCAGTGTGCAGCCTGCTCTGTGGAAAGCAGCTGCGTTTCTCCCTCCACGCCCAGGGAATAGGTTGTAGCACATGTTTCCCAGTGCAACCAGCTGGCTCTGGCCATTCCATGTAGAGGGAATGAAAAGCTCTGAGGTTTTCAGCCCTGTTGGGTGGGAATTTTTATCTTGCCTCACTGGAAAGACTTGGTTGGAGATGTTTTTGCGTCTTTCCCGCGCTGCTCAGACGTTACAGGATGTGTGCCAGTTCACACAGACTCATGTGGAGTTTGGGCTGCAGCTGTGAGCTGTCCTGAGGTTGGACACGTCACCAGGAGTTTTCTGAAGCTGCCTCTCTGTGTGTCTTTGCTGTCATGTTCAGTGCAGCCTGTGGAGTTTTTGAAAGTGGAAGTTTTAAATTGTACATGTGCGCGGTACAGGTTCCATGGTTATAACACAGACAGGTACATACTTATTAAATCTCTCCTTCACTGATCCTTAAGGCAGTTCAACTGCAAGGTCTCTTGAACAGGAAAAAACCATCAGCTTGGTTGCTTGCCCAAGTGAAGAGCTCAGGTTGCGGATTTTGCAGCAATGTCAGGAAAATCGAGGTAGTGATAAAAATTTGTCAGCATTTTGACAAACTGCTGCTGAAAGTAATTTCTTATGTTGGGATGTTCATAGCACATATGTGTAACTATATGGATGAGGGACTATTTGTAAACCCTTTGTAGTCATTGGTGTTTGTGTGTCTTGCAATGCCTTTGTAACTTTGGGGATATTTACAGGTTCAACTTGTGTAACTGTGAACTGAAATGAAAACTGAGAAATAATGTTGTGAACGTGCAGTTTATTATTGTGTACATATGATACATGTGAAGAGCTTTCCAGCTGCTGGAAGGTGGAGCCTGTAAAGGAAAATGAGAGGCAAACCCAAAGGGAACTGACATGTCAGAGGATCACTCAGGACTCAACAACCTGAAACCCATTATAAATGTGTATTCCATGGAGGCACACGGTCATTGTAACAAATGTCCACCATAAATTGCTAAATGAAGATACCCTGAAAGCAGGAAGGACTGCTTCTGATACCAGTGACAAATATTGATATGCTGAGTTACAACATTTTTGCTCAGGACACAGTGCAAAACTAACCACTTACTTCTTTGTTCTTCATTTCTAGGTCAAGATGTTGTTAAGTATAAAAAGTATCTTATGGATGTACTCTACATTAGTTATAACATATATGCTACCTAAAGGTAAGTCTTCTGTACATGGAACATTTCATTAAAATTAGTTTAGTGTTTGAATTGGTAGGGCGTTTCACAGGACTGAGGAAACAGCCCAAACTCAGGAAATTGGCTTTCTTTGCCTCTGCCATGCTGCACCATGCCACTAATTTTGTTTCTGTGTCCTCCTCAAGGCATTAATGATTTATATCTGTTGAGCTTGGGCTGCCATGAGCTAAGCTGGTGCAGGTCCCTTGGCTGCTGGGGTCTTGAGCAAGGAGGTGTTAGGGCAGCTGCAGGTTTGGGTGGAAAGGAAGGAGCCTTTACTACCTCTCTTGGGGATTGCAGGCTTAAACCGAAGTATGTATCCATGTTTGCCCTGGTTATTTGAAAGTTTGGGTTAGGCCTTCAGTACCGAAAATACCCCAACAGCTGCTGCAGACTCACAAAACTGGGAAAGCAGCTTTCAGAAGTCTTTCCTTTATTTTATTTCCCCCTTCTTTCCAGGTACTCCTCAAACTGATTTTAGCTTTTGAGAAAATCAAGTTTACTACTTTTTTTTTTGTCCACCTAGCTGGAGCACTGTTGCTAGTGACATGCTTAGGTAGCCCTGAATGTTAAAGAAAAGGTCTGGTTTGTTAGTGGAACCAATTGAAAAAAAAAAAAAAAAGAAAAGGATAATAGATTTAGATTGGCTATGAGGAAGAAAGGTCTGGATCAGACACAGACCTGACTCACTGCCTTGCACAAATACAGAATTCAGGGATACAGGGGTTGAGAGGGCAGCACTCTAAGTGGGGAGCAGTTGCATGGATCCTTGGAGTTGTAGAATGTGGAATGGCATCTTTACATGTCCTCTTACTTACTCCACCTTTTATTACATCATAAATGGGTCATTTATCTCCAGAGTGGAATTTTTGGTACTTAGGAGATTTTTATGAATGTCCCATCCTTTGGAATGTAGATCAGATTGTGACCCATCCTTATTTGTCCATATTTTTTTAAAGAAATTCAGAAAGACCCTGATGTTCCTAAAAAACACTATGAACTTTGTGGGGTTTACTTTTTAAGTCAGAGGCCATTCTTTTGGCCTACAAAGTCTTAACCATTTTCAATCTATGGCCATGGTGAGGAGGACAAGGATGAAAAAATTTTCTTTTTCATGAATTGATCTAATGCACGATCTCAAAGAATCTGTGGGATCAACTCATATCCTTATATTTTGTAGAAAAGTCAGTTGGTGCAATAATATTTTCGAGAATGTTAGAAGATGACACACAATCTTTATAAGTATGCCTTTTGTTTAAAAATACTCTAAAAATAAAATGTATCTTAGCATTCTGAAAGATAGATGCCCTATGTTTCAACCTTTTCTTTTTAAATCCTTAGTTTGAATTTAAAATTGAAGCCTTTAAATCTTTTGTGAAATAGCAATTCCCAGCTTATCACTATTGTGGTTTGCAAGCTGGATCTTGTGGTCATTATCAACACTGGAGTTTTTCCTACCTGTTTTGGGTGGCCATTTGTGGTGTTGAGTTCTGCAGCTGAGATTTACATTTTCCTGGCTTCTTGTGAGTGTCTTGCAGACTATAAAAGTAGCTCTTCATCACTCTGAGTGTCATTCTTATTCTGCTTGCTCAGATCACAAACCACCTGGCAAAGGACTCAGGGTTTTTTTTGGGTCTCAGTCCATTACCTTTCAGTGTTTCACTCATTTTAATTCATTATTATCTTCACTAAAAGACTGGTGGTTAATGAAAAGGCCTCTCTTAGGCTCAGTGCTAGTAGCTGGATTGACAAAACACACAATTTCACTGATCCTTTCTATTTCTAATGCTAGACAGGGCAATATACCATATGTCCCAGCAGGTTGTTGATGAACTAGAAAATGAGATGCAACATTTTTCTTTTTTTTTTTTCTCATAAATTTAGCTAAAAATAAATAGAATATTTTATTCTTTAAGCATGTGGGGTTTGTCTGCATAGTCAGTAGCAACATTCTGTTCAGCTAAACTCAGTTATGTGGCAAATTCACTCCTCTAAGAAGTGTCACACCATGCAGGGCACTCTTTTCTTCAGATTCCTTGTCCACTGCAGACCTACTGGCCTGGTCATTGTGGTTAATGTGATCCAGAAGGGCAGAAATCTGTCCTTTTAAAAAATTACCTAGACTCCTACTTTAAGAATTTTGTAACATTTACCACAGAACAAGTGTACACATTTTGAAGAAAGAGACTTTGTTCTCAAGCAAGAATTCCTTTCTTCCCACCTCGAAAGACATCTAGCTGTGTGTCATTGGTCTGTCACATCCCGTTGATAGGGGCTGACATAGAATATAAGCTTAGCAAAAATGCTAAAGGGGGAAAAAATGTTATATGGATTAATATGAGATACTGATAGCTTCTGCATTGGTCAGTTAATTCTGCTAGACTAACTAATTTGGACTGCTGCATGAAATCAAGCTTTTTGGAATTGTGCAGGAACATCACTTAATCTTGTATTTCAGATATTATGTCAGCCAAATATTTTCTTTTTCTGTAGGGAAAATCTTCTTCCTCCTCCTTCCTCCTTCTCCTCTTCCTCTTTTTCCTCTTCTTCCTCCTCCTTCTTCCCTCTCCTTGCCACAACAAATAGTTTTTTATAAAGTGTTATATAATGCTTTCTAAAGCTGGACAGAACAGCAGCTACACAGAATCCTCTGTTCTGAGAAGTAGCACAGTTTAGGCTGACTCTAGTTTTCATATCAGGATGATATGTGCTGTTTGCCAAGGCTTCCAGCTGGTTGATGTGAAGACACAAATTTTAAAGGGAGGGAATTTCCTCAGGGTTCAGCGCTAATATTCCAGATCACTCATAATCATAAACTGTGTTCTTACAAAGTTTATTAAAGATCTGTCAGTCAGTATAATTATAATTTAGTCATTCTTCAATTAAGAAGAAAGTTCCTGTAAGGTGTATAGATGACAAGAGATCATAATAAATTCTAAATATTTTGAGAACTGATTTTAATCTCCCACCTGTGCATTTTGGCAGTAATTCCATCACAACTGATAGAACCAAGAGTTCATTCTATTTCTTTGTCTTTAACCACTGTAACTCTGTGAAGTTTCAACAAAATAAAGGTGATATAAAAGATCTCTAGTTTCATCAGTTTTGATACCATCATCTTGACTCTATCTGAATTGTGTGCCCAGGGAATTCTAGTTTGGTAGGCATGTATGGAAAAGACCTGACAACTTCCATTCAGAATTCTGTGTCCTCCCTGTTAGTCCATTTTTCTCTTTTTCTGGCTAGTACTTTATTACTGAAATCTTGGGCATTAAGCTGATAACTCTTGTATTGAACCTGTTTAGATAATACCATTGAGACTTTGTCCTATGGAAAATCATCTGTCTGTTAAAAATGATCAGGTTAATAAGCAACTTTCCTTTTTTCTTCTATTTTCCTTTTTTTTTCATCCTGTGTTTTTTTCTCTTTTCTTTCTTCTTTTTTTTCTTTTTTTTTTCCTTCCCCCCTTCTTTTTTTTTTTTTTCTTTTTTGCTCCTCTCTTTTAATTTTCTCCCTCTGCCCACCCGTCCATCCCATCCTCCAATTTTCTACTCTTTATGGAGAGATTATATTTTTTATCTTAGATAAACAGATAATTTTCATGCACTGGTGTCTCCTGTTTCATGCATCACTCTGTTGATGGCTATTATGAAGTTATTATATTTCTAAACTTTATAAATCCTAGCTCCCTTCAAAATAATGGTGACCATGTTCTACCTTTCAAAAATGTTAGAAGGACTGTGAAAGAGGTAAAATACTTACTGGTGTATGTGCTTTTAATCTCCATTAAGCCATTATGTGTGATGAAATAACATCACATAAAAAAGGGCAAATCCATCAGAAACCCTCTCTTCAGTCGCAGTGTGCAGCTTGGATGAACAGTAGTCTACTTCCCCCTCAGGACATTGTCAGATGGAAGCATTTCACTGTGAAATGTTTGCAGCTGGAGATGACATAAAAAAATGATAAAAGTCCTGATCATGTCAAGTCTGAGCCAAGTAGGGACTTTTTGTGTGCTTTACTTTTTCCTTTGCTGTTACATCCTGAAATATTTCATTTCTGCGATGTGTTAAAGGCCCTGAGGCTACAAGGAAACAACTTTGAAAGAGTGACTATTCAGGAGACTCTCACTGGAAAGGCTTTTGTTTCAGCATGTGTGCAATAAAAAGAATTAACCCCTGAGAGAACAGTGGGGTCAGGGGTGACAGGGGTGCAAAGCCATGGGCTGTGTTTCCTCCTGAGGACAGGAACAGCTGCTGTGGGGCAAAGCAAGATGTGAACTCCACAGCTCCCCTGCATTCAGGGTTTTGCCCAGTGAGGTAACTCATCATTTTTCACTCAGAGTGGTCTTCCTCCTGTGAATTGAAGAAACAGCTCTTACAGTTCATCTGTCACCTAAAATTTCAGACCATTTTCCAAAGGTTACTTACTTGGTGACCATAACAAATGGAGGAAATAAGTCAGAACAAAATTTTCCCAAAGAGAGACGTGCTCCATCATCAGCCTAAGATGTACCAAGATTGATACAAACTCTTTTTCAGCTTGTACTCCCCAGTCCTGTTACAAATCAGCTAAGGTTCATGGGTTTCAGGCTTTGCGTTAGTGAATCATTACTTAACAATGAAATATATCTGTTTCTGATTTTGCTGTTACACTAATGTGATTTCTCCTTGCTCTTTCCTCGCTCCCTCCCCTTTTTCTAGTTAAAGCAGAAAAAAAAACCCTAGTCAAGGGATCTCTCTCTGGAACTTCAGTCCTGCCATGCTTCTTTTCAACCACACCCACCATATCCTCCAGCTACGCTGCCGAGTACCTCCGGATCAAATGGTCCAAGGTGGAACTGGACAAAAGCGGGAAGGACGCCAAGGAAACCACGGTGCTGGTGGCCCAAAATGGCAACATCAAAATAGGCCAGAGCTACAAGGACAGGGTGTCTGTCCCGAGCCACTCCGAGGAGACCGGGGACGCCTCGCTGACCTTCTCCAAGCTGCGCGCCAGCGACGCCGGGGTCTATCGCTGCGACGTCATGTATGGGGTGGAGGACACACAGGGCATCGTCTCTCTGGCTGTTGAGGGTAAGGGTTTGTCTATTCCATTTGCAGCCAGCAGTGATTCCAGTTACAGCAGCAAAACTTAGTAATTAGCACAAAACCAGAGAGGGTTTAAAGGAGTGTCTTGAGCGATTCGCCCTTTGAGTAGGGTGAAAAGAAGCAACTTAGGATGGAAAGGATGAAAATTTAGGATGAAAAGAAGTCACTGAAGCTGTCTCGATGTCCCAAACTATGCCACCAGAAGTGGGAACTACTCTTTCTGGGAAAGAATCATCAAGCATGAAGGAAGTGCCTCTTTTTGCCCAGTAATAAATTTTAGATGGGCAGAAGGAAAACTCATCTGTGAGAAGCAGCAAGAAAATAAGTAGGCAGGTGTTTGCTAAATGTGGGGCAGGCAGTCATAACAATTTGCTTGCCATCTCTATTAAGAAATAGTCTCCAAAATTTTGAGGGGGAGAAGCCTGTGTGTTGGGAGACAGAAGAGACAGGAGTTTCAGAACTGTTGACATTGGAGAAGACATCTAAGATTATCAAATCCAAGCATTAACTCAGCATTGCCATGTTCACTACTAACCCAGGTCCCCAAATGCCACATTCAAGCATTTTTGGAACTCTCCCAGGGATGATGACATCCCCACTTCCCTGGGAAGTGTATTCCAATGTTTGACCACCCTTTCAGTGAACTTCGTCATTTTCTGGTGTCCCCCCTGAGCCTGCCCTGGCCCAGCCTGAGGCCGTTCCCTCTCCTCCTGTCCCTGTTCCCTGGGAGCAGAGCCCGACCCCCCGGCTGTCCCCTCCTGGCAGGAGCTGTGCAGAGCCACAAGGGCCCCCTGAGCCTCCTTTGCTCCAGGCTGAGCCTTCCCAGCTCCCTCAGCCTCTCCTGGGGCTCCATTCCCTTCCCAGCTCCCTCAGCCTCTCCTGGGCTCCATTCCCTTCCCAGCTCCCTCAGCCTCTCCTGGGCTCCATTCCCTTCCCAGCTCCCTCAGGAATTCTCCATTCCCTTCCCAGCCCCCTCAGCCTCTCCTGGGGCTCCAGACCCTTCCCCAGCTCTGTTCACTTTCCTGGACATGCTCTAGCCCCTCCATTCCCTGTATGAGGGGCCCAGAGCTGCCCCCAGGACCTGAGGTGGTCCATCAGCAGGGCCAGCACAGGAGCAGTCACTGCCCTGTGACTGGACAGCCCAGGGGCCATCGGCCTCTTGACCACCTGGCACCCCTGGGCTCGTGTCCAGCTGCTGTCACCAGCACTCCCAGGGCCTGTCCCAGCTTTCCAGCCCCTCTGCCCCAGCCTGGAGTGTTCAAAGGCTTTGAGCAAAACAAAAGAATGAGTGGCTAAAGGAGCATATGATGTGTGGGTGTTTCTCCCCTCGGATGGAGCATGGCACAGAGACTGCTCCAGAGCCCTGTCGGGCTGGCACTGAGCCTGACCTAACAGGCTGTGCTGAAGGGCAGGGCATTAACCCAGGCTCCGTGCCATGCACAGGCACGTTCTGAACCCAGGTTTCTGCCTGTGCTTAGAACAGCACTGAGCTGTGTGGATGGATCTCCTCGTAGGAGCCTTGCTTTGGGCCCTGCCTTGCACACCCCTTTGCAGCTCGGTGTTTTTTGGAAGTTCAGTATTTATTCAGGTGAATGAATCCCAAAACAAACATTAATACCTGCTGCTGGAAATCATGGCTTTGGTGAAGGTTTTTTTGGTAAGCTTAATACTGTACTGTTCTTCCAATCTGCCTAACATAACGTGAACAGTCTGTTGGCATTGATTCGATGAAAAGATTCAAAGGTGTGGCCTTAATTTGGAAATACAATAAATCAGTGTAGCCATTAATGTCTGCATAACTTCATAAACTGTTAGGTCCCAATGATAAAAGCAAAAGAAATCCTGGTTTGAACATTACTTTTCCTAACGAGTGTACCTGGCATTCCTTACCCCTTTTCAAGTGTTCCCTTGACTATATATCTATATCCAGGGGCAGCAGATGTTTATGACAATAAAATATGGGGTGATTTATAATGATACTCTAGCTTTTGTAGGTGCTGCTCCTGCAAAAACACTGCAAAGTGTTGAACTGATTAGATTTATGATTTTACCTCAATGAAAACTTCACAGACTCCATTTTCTTTCTGCAACTGTTCTTTTCCATGACTGCTTTAATGTTAGAATTTCAGGAGAGGAAAAAAGCTAAGTCTTGATCCAAATGGAAAACTGGTTTGCTAGACCATCATTTGTGCCATCCATTCTCAGTTTTCTCCGTTATGTAAACAAATGGCATTTATTAGACTCATAAGAACTTCGTGTGAATGTTGCTGCTCAGTTCTTCTGCTCTGTTCTTTCTGGTTCCTTATGATTTCAGCTTTTATTTATAAACCAAAAAAAATTAGTCCCGAACACAAATTATCTCCATTGTTTCTTTTTGAACCTGCACCCCAGAAGTGACAAACTGTTCTCCCCCTTTGTTCATCCTACACTGCCTGTCCTGACTGGGGTGCAGGGAGGTATTTCCATGTTAACTGAGGCAATTCCAGAGCTGAGGGATAGCCTGGTTCAGCACTGTGCTTTGGTCAGCTCTCCTGGGTGGAGCTGGGGCTGCTGAAGCTCTGGTAAAATTATCACCTTTTTTTTTTTTTTTTTTTTTCTGCTCATTTTATGCTCAACTTAAGTAGGCCAAAACTTTTTGGCAGAGTTCTGCTGAAGCAGGTGTAATTCCTCTTTTGCCATTATGATGAATTTATGGTTTGGGTTTTTTTTTTCTTTTTATGCTTCTTTGGGTATTTTTAAACCAATTCAGGACTTTTGTTATAGGTATTTTCAGAGTCTCCGTTTGTTTTACAGACACTCCTAATTTTAAACTTTCAAACAAAAAGCACAATGCAGCATCAATGAAGCCAGGAAGATAAGATTAGACAGCTGGCCTGCTTGTTTTTCAAATTAACCTTTGTAGCATAATAGATAGCTGGGAAAGATAACTTGAATAAAATTACTGTAGTTGCCATTTATCTCCTTTAGGTATGCTGGGAATACAAAACTGCTATTGAACACACCGTCTGTCAAATGAATGTAGTTTATCAGTGATGGAATTTATTGTGAAGGAAAAGTGGGATTTCTGAGGAAGAATAATTTTCTCAATGGCATACAGATTTTCCTAGGTTAAGCTGAATAGTGGGTATTAGTCATTGAGAGTAGAACTTCTAATGCCTAATTATTTCTTTTGGCTGGTTCTCAAGCCCAAGACTGTATAAAAGTTGTAACTGTGAACCTGTTTTTTTCTGTTTAGCTATCACAACAGACAAATTTGATAACTTGTGTGCAAATATCCAGTTAATTTGCTGGTTTAGATGCCAAATGAACTTCTGAAGTCAGATTCATATGTTATTAGCAACAAACTGTTCAGACAAAAGATCTCTCTGTCCCAGAGTCCTATTCCAATAAAAGCAGCTGATATCAAAGAGCAAACTTAAACATTTACCCTGTTGCTGTCAGAGACCTGTCACCCATGGAATTACCCACACAAAGGCTTTTTTTTTTCTGTCCTGAACAGAGATGGGTTTGGTTTTTCCCATTTGTTTTTCGAATGTCTGTAGATTTTCATTTTCCATGGTTAAGCCACCACTTAACCACAGCTGGTTATTTTTGTTATCATTCACAAGGAAGACACATTTCATCACACACATTGCCTTTGTCTCTGCAGTGCAGATTTCTGCTACATCCTTTTTGACAGGTGAAAGTTTTCTGAACAATGGCAGGATCTTGGAAATTGACATAATTCTATGGCCTTCCTTTACCTTGGTTATGGGAATTAACGATGCCAGGCACTTGGGTATCAATAGATGCTTGTATTTGGAAATAAATTATCTTTAAGGTCTCTTCAGTCCCAAACCATTTAATGATTCTGTCTCAGAGACATCATCAAGGCACTGTGAGTTCACATGGGATTCTTTATCTGCTGAGCAGTGCTTGGCTGTGTGTGCATCAAACAGAGATCAAATATTTTGATCTGAATATCTGTTTAAATGTCTCAGAGAAAAAAAACTGAATTGTGTTTAATTCTAGGGATGTGAGCAGCTGTGTTCTGGCTGGCGTGGCTCTGTGTGCACAGCTCTGGGGATCTGGGAAAGTCACAGCAAAGTGCAGGAGAAGGATGACATGTTGGGTTACTTGATCCAGTTTTCCTTTGGCATTACAAGTGTCCACGTTATGTGCTGAGCCTTGTGCCCAAATCCAGCAGAGAGCACCCATCCACAGGGGCCAGGTGCTCTCCACACTTCTCCCCTGAGGTCAGGGTTACTGTTTTATGTTTTGCACTTGGTGAGGGTGTAAGAGGGAGGAGGGAAACACTTAATTTTAGCCCATGCAGGAAGTTTGGGGCAGCCAGGTGCCTGCCTAACTCATTATATCACGCCTGCAGGGCTGTCCTTGGGGCAGGCAGCTCTGCAGGATCACTGGAAGGGTATTTTCCTCACATGGGATACCCCCTTTCCTGTTATTAATCATGGAGAATGCTTTCCTGACACCCGGGTTGCTGCTATAATTACACCGACCTCCCAGACAGGGATATTTTGGGTTCAAAATGGATCTCACAGCATGGCAGTGTTAGATGCTTCAGCTTCTCACAATGAGAGGAATGAAGAATCAGAATATTTTGGGTTGGAAGGAACCCACTAGGATCATCCAGGTCCAATCCTGGATATGTAGAACAAGTCATTCACACTCATTTTCACTTCCACGTGTTTTCTTCTCTGCCTTCTCTGCATGTTCCTCTAAAATTTTCCCTTTGTCTCAGGAGCAACTCTTCCTTTGTCAGATTCTTGTATTTCATCTCTCTACAGTGTTTTGTGCTTTTCTTCTAACCTTTCTTGGTGTTGCTAAGCCCACAATTCAAACTGTCTCACACTGGGGGTCCTTGGCCTCTCAGCTTTTGGATACTCCTGGGGGAGGTAAGCTCTCTGCATTAAATATCCCTGGTCACCAGTTAGGGAGATTTATAGATGACTCTTTTAGACTCAACTTGTAACTTCAGGCAAAGCTACCTTGTGTGAGTTGAATTCCAGAAAGGACTTTATGAAAAGTGTTGCTGTACCTTTCTGTGTCCACATTTATTCCTTCTCTCTAGTTGTAATGACGCCCACTTTTATAAAATACCTCTGAGCTACCTTGTAAAAATCTGGCCTAGAAATGAAATGACACAGTACTTTTCATTCTGGAACATTTCTGAATATTTAGTGAAATCCTTGTTTTGTGTGGTGCTATGATATTGGGCAATTAAGAAGAACATGTATGACCCAATATATTTAATATTAAGTCTGAACAAACCACTCATTTGAGCTGATTTTTTGTTCTCCTCCTTGAAGATAATTGGATTTAAAGGGATCAAAGTGGCAAGTGGGATCCTTCTAGTTTACTTACTCTTTTGTTATCACTCCTCAGTGAATATTTTTTTGCCACAACAGAGCACTTTGTTCTTTTCTAACTGATACTTTGGGAATTCACTCTTTTCATGAGCCTCATTTTCTGTTTGATTCTGCTGCAAATCTGAAAGACTTCTTTTTTTCCCTCCAATTTTTTTTGGTGTTTTCTTTTTAAAGCCTGTAAAGACAATCTCAGGCTTAAGACACTGATCTTGTTAATGGAAAGAAACAAGAATTAGGGAGGCAGCAGTAGATGGTAATTCACATTTTCATTTTTATGCAAACTTGTCTTTCCTGCAAGCATTATAATGATAATAAATGAAAGTTATTTCCAGTGTGGGAATGCTGCCACTCAGTGATGCTGTTAGCCCTGGGAGATTGTGTGCTGACAACCTAATGATCTATTCTCTGCAGCAGAAATCCCCTTCTTTATCTCTTTAGTAGGCATTTGAAGAGGTGCTTTTACCTAATCTTTCGGATTTACCTGTCTTGAAACCTTGCCACCTCTTGATGTTGAACTTCCCTGTAAATTATCATAAGCTGCTGCATTTTTCAGCTCCTTTTTTACTCTCCTGCCTAATGGATCCCGAGGAATCTTCCTGGCAAGGGAAGAACACAATTGGCGGCGGCCATCAAAGGCTGGCAGAGGGAGATTTATTTCTGGGTGATAAATACCCAGGACCTACCTGTGAAGCGTGCCAGGAAGAGGGAAGGAAATGTTCTGGCCAAGCTGCTGTGTTCCTCTTGTAGAGCTTGGGAGCATGGCAGCCTCTGGGTGGACAGGCTGGGGTGGCTCTGCCTCGGGCTGGATGCTGGAGCTGCGGTGGGAGAGAAATAAAGGATAAAAACACAGGTGAAGCTCGGCGTTGGTCCCTCCTCTCACTATCTGGAGCTGTTCCGAGGAGTCCCTGTGCCCCTCCAGCTGTGTGCTGTGAGGATGGACACAAACATGCTGCACAGGGGAGCCAAGTGTGAGCTGGTACAGGGGTGTGTGTCCCTGGAGAGCCCTGGCAGGGCTGTGGGAAGGCACTTTCCCTCCCCGCTGTGAGTTCCCTGAGGCACTTGGCAAAGTGAGCCGCTTCTTCTCAGGTTGCCAAAGCCCAAGACAGGGGTCAGAAGATGGATGCAAAGCCTAGAGAGAGAGAGACACAAACTAATTATTCATGCAGAGAACTGAAAATACTGCCCTATTCCTTCTTTTCACACAGTGCTCAGCCCTGTAACCCGTGTTTTTGGGGTGTACTCGTAGTGTAAATTGCCTTCTGCATTGAGGCCAGGGAGGATCTGAACTGTGATCTCAACTGTCTGGTAGATCTGGTGCTGGGCTGGGGGTTATTTCAGGGGTCTGCGCCACAGTGTCCAAGGTCTGAAAACAAAAATTAACTGGATAACAAGCCATCACAATCTTTTCCCTTTAGGTATTTGCTGTGTGAGGCAGCTTCTGAGGTTCAGGCTTTATGCTGCCATATCCAACACTGCATGTGGCAGCAGCGTGAGCCCACTAGTGAAAGTGAACTATAATTTATTAGCCATACCAGAAGCTAATAAACTAGCTTCCCCTGCAGTTCCACAGGGTTTTGATGCATGATACACAATAAAGCTGCAACCCAAAGGGGTGTAACCACGGAACCAGGCTCTTACCCGTGGAAACCCTTGTTTGTTAAAAATTAAATGCTTCACATCTTTATTTTCTGGTCTAAGGCATGAGATTAACGACGAAAAAACGTTCACCCTTGCTCTGACAGAAGTGAATTTTGGATGCTACAAATTGCTTTCCTATGAGTGCTCTTTCTTGCTGCTACTCCTTCCTGTAATTACACTGACTTTGTTTGCCAGATGTTCAGTGACAACACTATGCCGCTGTAGTCTGTTTTCCAGTTGCTTTATTTGTTCCAAGGACAACTCCTTTCTTGCCTTTTCTTTCGGGGAGGAAATAGGCAAAAGGGGGGGGAAAAAAATCCTTTACAAATGTTTTAAAGTGCAAAGACCGGGACAATGGGTTTTTCCCCCCTCTTTCTGTCTAACTGAAACAATGAAAGTCCTGCACTTTAATCTTCTTAGCCCCAGGGGTCTTCTAATTATTGCAGCTGTTGCACAGGCTTATGCATAGTGAGTCCTCCTTCCCATTCATCTCGGAGGCTCTTTCATGTCCATTAGCTCCTCGCTGGAAATGGAGGAGCCTCCAGCTCTGAGAATAGGTGAAGTTTACCTTGTGGATCAGGGCGAGGAGAACAAAGCATTCCCCGAGTTCCTTTCCAGGATTTACAAATGACCAAAGGCTCTTCTTTGCCTCCGAGAAATCAACCTTAAATTGGCTGGGATTTTAACTCTTTTAGTCCCGCCTTGTTCAGGTGTCACACGGCTCTGCCAGGGTAGGAATGGCAGTGGTGCTTCCAACACGGAAAAAAAAAAAAAAAAGAAGGAATGAGAGGTGAAATAGCTGGTTGTGGAAAATGCACTTGTATGTTTAAGCAGTAGGAAGCTTTAAAAAAAAAAACAACCTACAGCTTTAGAGAAATATGTTGGCATCCCCTCTAAGGTAACAAACCTTTTGGTGGCTGCACTGAGAGGCAGAAAGTCTTGTGCTCAGTTTGAAGACCTATCCTATCACTTAAGAAATCTTGGAAAAAAATTATAAAAAGAGACAATCCAAATTCGCACAAAATACATTTTAATTAGGATTAAAACAACAAACTGAATGAACAAATTGCTTCATGTACTTGGACATTTCTGACTCAGCATCAAATATGCTTTATTATGGAACACCAGTGTTATAAAAAAAAAAGTTTTAAAATGTTTGTATAAATTGAAAAATAGCAAATAGTAAAGCTAGATGCACAGCTTGTGAATATTATTATGGCTTCATAGTTGTGAAACAGGGTGAATATTTTAAAATAAAAAATATTTTACCTGCATCTGTTGAGAGCTCTGTAAAAGTTGCCCCTTTTTAAATTCTAGATCCAGAACACCAAGCAGACCACCTGAAATCCTGGTTTTATTTACTACTGTGCTATTAATATAGCAATCCTCATTTATACCAGCAGGTGTTCTGCTCACAGTTTCAACCACTGCTACTACATTCTGAATAGATTAAAATAAATATTTTTATGCGCGCCACATGTCAAAAAAATATAAATCTCCAGATAATATTTTTTGTGATTTTAGGGTTTAAATGCTGATGGCTGGCTAACTCTATGTTCTGGGGTGGTTTAGCAGTGAGGCTGTGGGGAGCAGGATGTCCCACTCCTTTGGCTCCCAGCACAGGATGAAGATGCCCTTTGGAAGCTGTCCCTGTTCTCTGCTTGTTCTTGAAATCTTCCCAGAAATTGTTTGGAACGGTGCTGTGGGGCCCGAGCCAAATAATGCAGTGAAATAACCTAACAATTTAACACCCTTAATGACTGAAATTCAGGCACCTGGAAAGTTTAATGTAATGATACAATTTTCCAGGGTGTATTCTTCACTTGTCACTGTTGCCAAACAACAGTTGGATCCATTTGGAGCTGAAATTACGCTGTTGCTTGGAAGAGACTTTTTGTGATGGGTTTGTCAGTTCTGAAAAGCATTTTATGGGGATGCTGGTGATCTGCAAGCTTCCAGTTAGTGGCTGCAGCTGGTGTGTGACTCCCTATTAAATGATGAAATATGGGGATTCCTAGCCTTTCCTCTTTCATTTCCTGTTCCTCTGCAAGTGGCTTTGATAAAAAAAATGATGTCTGAGTAGTTTTCAGATAATATTTTCTGTACTAATTTCTTAGTGAACCACAACAAGAAGAAAAATGTGCACTCTCTACTTATTGGCCACCTGGAGATTTTTGACGACTGGCAAAATTTTACTGAATTTGTCTGCATGAAAAAAAGGTTTCTAAATAAGTTAGAAATTCTTGCATCAACAATTTGCTGAGTGACCTGTATTTCTATTTGTTTGTGAACTAGAAGACTTTCTTTATCTTTCAACAATGCTCTAGTATCAAAGACTTGCTGTAAAATTAGTTATTGCTACAATATTACCATTTTCCCAAACTGTATTACAATATGTTGTTTCCTCATCATGAAGTACTCCAGTAAAACCATCAGAGAAAAGGAACATTTAATGGTTTAGGGGCTTGTTTTGTTTTGTTTCCATTCTCTGGATGTTTTATGGTGTTGAAACTCTTCTGATGGTTTTAGAGCTCAATTAGTTAGGTATTGCAAGGAACACGCCTTTGATGCTAAACTGTAAAAGATAGTGGTTATAGGGGGAAATGATTTTGTAAGGTGGGATGGCTGTTTTCTGCCACTTCAGTGCCCTTTATGGTTTGTTCTAGCTGTGGTCAGATTCAGTGGGAACTGTGTGTGTGTAGAAAACAGAATGTGGCTTCTAGACAGATGCTGCTTTAAACAAAACCATCTTCACACCAGGCCTCCCTCTCCAAAGGTCTGATGTGCTCCAGAAGCTGCTGAAATTGTCAAGGTCCTTTTCAGAACCAGAAAAACCCCAAATGAAATCATGCTTTGTTTTGTTTGTACGATTTGCGGTGTGTGCAGGAAAATATGGCTATGGAAAATTGACCAAAATCCGTAGAGTGATAAATGATATGTTTGTAGAGATCTTTGATGTGTAGAAACAGACACCAGGCCCATCACTGATTAGCAAATCTGCTTCAAAAAAGCACATTTCGGAGGGCATTTTGTCGTTACTGGTAGCAGCCACTAGAGGGAGAAAATAATTTATACAGTAATATCTCACCTTTTTGTGCTATTTTTCATTCTACCCACCTGTTTTCAGCATTGTGACAACACCTAGGTGAGGTTACAGATTGGTGGTGGCTGCAGAAACAACACAAAATGTGCCACTGATGGGTTTTTTTCTTTGCCTTCCAGGGGTTGTGTTTCACTACCGGGCCGCCACGAGCAGGTACACCCTGAATTTCACACAGGCCCACCAGACCTGCCGGGACAACGGGGCCGTCATGGCCAGCCCAGAGCAGCTGAAAGCAGCCTACGAGGATGGCTTCGAGCAGTGTGATGCTGGCTGGGTGTCTGACCAGACTGTCAGGTGAGGCTTTCAAAACGCCCCTTCACTCTTTTCCCCAAAATTCGTGTGCCTTGCCTATGCAGACCTAAACTGTTGTTTTGCCACATTAATGCCTTGGAGTGGCTGCCTAGAACAAAGGCTGGACATGGTTGAGAGAATAAAGTGGATATTCATTAAAGGCCTTCAGTAGGTACATCTTGGGCAGTGAAAAGCCTTCCAGAAGCTACGCCCAAAACAGACAATGGTCACGAGTTTTTCACACAGTTATAAGTTTGGTCCATTTACATTTCAGGGGTTAATCCTCCAGTTACATCTTCAGGTGATGAAGTCATTTACCCCCAGTTTGCTCCCCCCAATTCACTTTTGTTTATACTTTTGGAGCCTGAGGCTGTAGGGTGTCCTTGAGTTTCAGGCCCAGAGGAGTTGTTCTGTCTGACCAGAATGTGAAGTCTGTAACTAACTGTGTATATGGAGTTTAGAGTTATACCCTAAAGCAGTAGAGGATTGGAAAAACATAAAAGCTGAAATCCTAAGTGGTCATCATGATAAATTTTCTGCATTTCCAGGTATCCAATTAGACATCCAAGAGTTGGCTGCTTTGGAGATAAGATGGGAAAGAAAGGAGTCAGGACGTACGGGCGCCGCTTCCCTAACGAGACTTATGATGTTTATTGCTACGTGGAGCACATGGAAGGTGAGATGGGACTGCAAAGCCTGGAAGTGCACTGCAAGACTTAAAAAGTGACTGGGGAGCCTAATGTGGAAGAGCAGAGAGGGACTAAATTCCATTTAGAATAAGTTTTGGCCGCTCTGGATCTGAAGGGGATTGCCGAATGGAGGGAACCTACAGTTTGTGGTCTTGCAGATCCTAATTAAAGGCCAGTGTGGAATCTGCAAAGAGGCAGTCAGGGTTCAAGCTGCCTATAGTTAGTGCAGTAGATCTCACAAAAGTTGCTGTTGAAGCGTCTTATTTTTTGAATGTGATGTAAAAGTATTTTCAAAGAAATGCATTTAATGTTTGAGAAACTGTGTATGCTATATATAAGTATATACAAAGATAGATGTAGGGTATGTGCTAACTGTATTATAGTTCATAAAATATGTAATTAAGTCTTTTTATATGTCCATGGCATAAAATTAGACAGATATCGAATTGCCATCTATGTTTAATAGCATCTTTTTAATAATAGGTCATCTCAGAAATTCAGAAATAATTCAGAAAGAAACAGACAAAAAAACCCCATAGATTCAGAAAGAAACAAATGAAAAAAAAGCTTTTTCGTTTCTGGGCCTGGTTTAGTAAAATTATTACAGAGAGACTTTGCAACAGAGACTAAAGTATATTTTCCACTTACTACAATGCCTTGAGTGTGTCACAATGCTGTCTGTTTGACAAGTTTTTATTCCATGGCAGTTCCACAGTTCCTTTCTTAAAAACCCCCTGATAATTCCTAACTAAACATCTTCAGGGATGGTCTTTGGCTGTTACACATTTAATTTAGTGCTCCTAAAGTCAGCAGAACAATAAATCAACCTTGATTCTGAGCAAGCCTGCCTTTGTAAGTGTACATATATTTTTAAAAAGCAATTGCAAAATGCACGTGCTCAGTGTTTGTTTGTAATCTGTCTTAGATAAGATATAGATTAGGTCATTAATATTGTAAGATATTAGATTAAGTCACCTGCTGGTGACTTACAGAGATTTTAGTTATTGAAATCAGTAAGTGTTTTATTTTTAGTAGCTGAGGATCTATCCTAAACAACTTGGAGATTTATGCAATACAAGTGACACAAGTATTGCAAAGCCTCCAGGAAACATATATGCTTGAGAATTTGTATCTTGAACATTAAGTGACAGAATTTTGTTAGTGCTTTTCATTGTCTTAATTTTAATTATGTCCCGTTTACATCTGTCAGTGAGCAGCACCTATGAACATCTACAATTCATGACATTTGATCCTCCATCAGTCCTTGATGGCATTGGATTCTGAATCTCTTCTAAATCAAGACATTTAAATTCAGTTTGTGTCTTTCCTAACTTACAAAAAGAAGGTTTTGTCAAAAACCTAATCTGTATAATTCCTGGGTGAAGAACAACCCCTTGTTCTTTTCCCTCTTCAAGAACAGAGAAGTGTAACAAATACAGAGAAGATTGTCCTGGGTGCATTTGAGCCAGCAGTTTCTCAGGGTCAAAAGTTATCACTAAACTTTCAAAAATAGAAGCATTTTTCACTGGGGCTGATGGTCTCTGCTTGGAACAACCTGGAAACAGACTGTTGTGTGGTTCAGAGAGGCTGCAGTGATGAAAATGCACAGGTCCTTAATTTCTCATTGGTTCTTCTTTGTTATAAAATGTCATTTGCCATGATTTATGACCTGGTTTCCCTCTTGGGATGCATCTACACTTCTATCCCACTGTGGTGACTTATCAGCTGGACTTGGTGACATGACCTGCTTGCATATGAAACATCCAGATTTTTACAAACATATAAGCTAGAGCACAATATTGTAGGGATTTGGTTCATTATATTGCATTCATTATATTGAATAAGTTTAATGTGACATTATTATAATAGCCAAAAGACACTCCCCAACTTTTCCCTTTTGTTGTGGTTGTTGTTTTTGTTTTTTTTTTTTTCTTGGTTTGGGTTAATTTTGTTTGTTTTGTTTGTTTTATTTTGTTTTGCGTATTTTTGGTTGGTTTGTTCCTTCATTTGTTGGTTTGTGTGTGTATATGTGAGAGAGATTTTATTATTTTCTCATTCTCTCAGAAGTTTTAAAATGATCAGCAGCGCGACAACAGCTTCTGTAGCCTCCAGGAGGAGTTTATGGGTGTAGGGCATAGAGACAGTGTAGGTGGGTTCTGCTGGCATGCAGGGGAGTTAAATTGCTCTGTTTGGATGAGCAGAAACAGGCACATGCTAGGAAGACATGGTGCCACATCGTGGTGTTGTGCAGTTTCTCACCATTCCTCAGTGCCTTCACAGAAACTCCGAGCCACACTCTCTTTTTCAGGTGGGGCTAGGAGCCAAGGTGGCTTTGTCTGTGTAACAGGAGAAGTTTCTGTTAGGACAGAGATTAATTTCAAGTCAGGAGCTTCTTAAGAGATACGCATCATCTATGAGTTTATACTTCAGAACTACTCACCCACAGAAGATGGAAATTTGGACAGAATGTCAATGGAGTTATTGGAAAGTTGAACTAAACTAGATTGCTATGTTGGTAGGAAACTTATGGTTCAAGAGCTAAAATTGTGCTAGATTTCTGATGGCCCTGTTCACCAAAGGTTGATCCTGCAAGGTGTGACTTTAGCTTATGACTTAATTCATAGCAAAATGAATCCAAGGCATTTAGGGTGTGCTTAAACACAACTTTTTCCATGTGAATTTTAAAGCTCATATCTGTGTACCCTGCCCTGATTCAACGTCAAATCTATTAGGCTTGCTTGCACTAAAGAGGTCCTTATTTGGAGGGTCTGTGTCAGGGGAATGACTGTTCATGGCACAAGCCTGACTAATGATATCAAAATTTGGGCTATAACGAGGATGTCACCATGGAAGTAATTGAACACTTATTGGTCTGTTGGCTGCTGTTGGTGTGTTACCCCAGAAGGCCATAAATGGTGGTGGGAATTTTTGCAATATGTTTTAAAATAAATGTGCATTGAATTTGCAGTACTAATTTGGGTATTTGCACTGAGGATTTGTAGGAGCAGCTCCATCTCGATTTTATTCCTTTTTGGCCATGTGGAATCAGGAAGTTAGCCAGAGACATGGATTTCTCCTTAAATCACAAACTATTAGCTTAAATTAAAACCAGTTATCTAGGCCAACTCTTGCCATTTCCTTGTTCTGAGGAAAGCCAGAGAGATTAAAGACTGCACAATTCTAATTTAAATAGTATGAGTTTTGCTGTGACAGTCAGAAGAATAACTGTGGGAAGGATGGAAAATTTCTGAGCTCCTGGAGATAAAAATGAAAACCTGGAGTCAAAGTATTATTAAAAAGGTACTAGGCATGATGTTTTATTACAAACTGTTTTACATTCCTCATATTTCATCACTTATTTTAGTGTGCCAAGCACCGACAGAAACACTTACGGTACTTTGAACTGCAGGAAGTGATTTATGATTAAAGATTTTAAAGTGATTGAGCTGCAAAGGTTTGGGTGAGGATCTTTTAACATCGCCATCTGAAAGGGTGTCTCCTGTGGTGTAATCCCTTGGATGAAGATGGGTGGTGGGTGAGGAAGAGTTTGAATTCTTCAGACAAGCAGCGTGTGGTTAATTTGGCAGTGCCGTGGCGTCAGAGATGGAGATAGAACCACCACCAAAGCCCACTGGTGGGGTGAGCTTGTGCTGAGCCAAAGCACAAACCATCCCCTCAGGATTGTCTCCTGGCCAGAACCCCTCAGAACCCATGCATGCCTGACAAGCCTCTGCCATGGGCAGATGGGGCACTCACGCTAACAGAGTTATTTTTGGGGTGTCTGTGGGGAGGATTGTACAGCCTTCCTTCCATGCACCACCTCCCCCCCACAGTGAGCGCAGGGAAGAGGGATAAAAACCAAAACCAGATGTTCTTTGAATACTTTCCACCTACTCTCATGCGGTTTTGCTGTTGTCATGGAAATTTCTGTGAGAATGATAGTCATAATTAAAGGAGTCATAGTCTAAAATGTGGCCTCAGGTGAGAAGTTTCTGTGTTTTGGGCAGGGAAAGATCTTCTCTGGAGTTTATTCTGATTCTGGAGCAACAGCTAGATTAGGTTTCAAAACTGGGATGCAGAGAAAATAATGTTTTTTCTCTAGTTCAGGGCCTGTGATAGAATTATGAGCTTTTCCATCATACTGGACACTTATCCAGCCTTGGATTGTGTGGCATCATGCCGGGTTAAGTTCTCAAGAAGATTCCTGTTCAGCCAACATGTTTGCACAGAATAGACTCAAGAGATTCAGAAAAGTTTAGTTAAATCATTGCTGCTGTGCATCAAAAGGAATCGACTGACTTGTTCTGACATGCAGGAGGAAAAGACTTCTTCATCTTGTCCAGCCTCCTGCTTTAAACTTGAACCAAGCTGTTTGTGATTTTCCAGCCCTGCAGAATGGTTTTGGTGATTAGTGATTTTGTTAAAGACACCTTTATTACCCTGGTGTGTCAGAGAGCCAGCCCTGAAGATCAGAGAAAGAGAGGAGGGGGATGAGGAAGTTCTTGGTCCTGAAGGCACAAGGGTAGATATTTTAGTCCTCAAAGTGGCCATGGTATTTGATGGCATATGATGGAATTTTGCTGATTGCCCTGCTGCCTTTTTGCCTGCTTTGTGAGGTTGTTGTCACAAATTCCTGCTTCTTTGCACATTGACCACCTCCTAGGAATGAAATTTTGAACAGATTCCACATTTTTGAGGAAAGAAAAGTTGTGATAGCAGTGTCTCATGACTGCCTGGGCTTTGACCTGCTGGCTGTGTCCAGGGGAGCAGCAGTAACCACAGGTTACAGGTGCAAGTGAGAAAATGCCCTTAGAATGCTCTATATAACATCAGAAAAGATGGCATTTTGTCACTCTTAGCCAGCTTTTGTCTCTGACCCAGGGTGCCCTGATCTGCAGCTGTAGTCACAGAGTCCAGGAGCTCTAACACTTCCAAAGAACATCTCTGCTTGATGAACTTAGTGGGTTCCAACTCTCAGAAAAAAAAAAAAAAAAAAAAAAGAAGGGAAGTCCCAAATTCTTAGTGGGAGATAGTGTTTCCTCTCCTCAAACAAAACTGTCACTGAGGAACTAAAATGAAAAGGCACTAGAAAGTTTTTGCCTTGGCTTTGTTTTTGTTTTGTTTTGTTTTGTTGTTTGGGGTGTGTTTTTTTGGGGTTTTTTTTGTGGTTTTTTTTTTGGTTTTTTGGTTTTTTTAATTGTGAGAGTTAAGCATTCCCTCCTATAGGAATGATTAATTTTTCCTGTGATTAGTATCCCTCTGCATTTTCTAATGTCTGGCTTTGGATGACTGTGAAGGTTGTAGAATCTGAGCACCCAACCACAAGGTAAAGCTTGTGAGCACCAAATTCCAGATGGGACAGTAATAATCACAGTATCATAGAATCATTAAGGCTGGGTAAGAAGAATTTTGAGATCATTAAGTCCAACCATCAACCCAGCACCACTACCCCAGTCAACACAGGTTGGCTTTGGTTCTAGCCTGCCCTTCTTCCCACCTTGCTTTTAGGTTGTGTGATTCATGACATTCACATCTGCCAACGTGCCCAGCTCACTGAGACATCTCCCGAGGAGAGAAAGTGAATCAAAGCAATGAAACTTGCTATAAAATCAGCAGATAAGATTTGTAGAACTGATTCTTGGAGAACTTAAGCGTTTTCCTCAGGGATTGTAGGTGAATCAGCTTTTGTCTTCAAGAGAAAAATCTGACTTCTTCATCTGCCCCCATATTTTGTGAAGAGGTGGAAAAAGCCTGACTTTGATCAGGTATCTCTTTTGACCAAGCAAAACAAACACATGTAAGAGGAAAATCCTGGGGATTCCTGGAGTGCAGTGACTGCTGAGGCTGCTCCATCAGCCTGAAGCTTGGTTTGGAACAGGAGCCAGCAATAACAAACATTAGATTATTGTCTGCAGCCTAAACACTGTCACGTTCTCCACCCCACTCCCTGGTACTGGAGAACCAGTTTTTCTTTATCTGCTGGCCCAAGCCCTGGGCTTTGCCTGCACAGTATTGCTGAGTTACTCAGGGTGTGCTCCAGCTATAAAAACACTGCACGTGGCTGTTTAACACATACAGAGTTGAATTTGCCCTGCCTGGTGTTGGTGGCTGTGCCATTTGTTTGTTGAGCAGACAAATTTTCTCTCTTAATTTCCTTGTTTTCGGGGTTTTGGCTGGGAAATTGAGGGTCTTCCTGTCACCTTAATAAAAACACTGTAAGAGTGTGGCAGGGTTTGTCCTCCTTTTAAATATGGAAGCTGTTGTGCTTTCAAAACCAGGGGTAAATTGTAGAAATTGCATGGATTAAATACATTTAATTAACTTCAGAATTACTTCTCTTGCTTTTTAGAAGAAGTTTCTGTGCAAGGCTTGAGTCCTTTTCTCTTTGATACTTTGAAGAAGTCAGGATGTTTCAGCCACATGCCAGAAGTGAATAGATCAAGAAACCCCAGGAAAATCCCTATATTTTAATTTTTGTTTTTGTAAGGTGGTTTGAGAAGCTTGCAGAAGCAGAACAAATTTTCAAATGTTTCTGGATTCATATATCAAGCAAGGCCTTTATTAAACTCTTTTTTTCTTTTTCACATTTCATCCCAACAATTATTAAGCACATGAAGTGCACATTTAATCATAGAGAATTTTAATCTATTTTCAGACTGGAGAGACAAATGGAGGAGTCATAGCTCCTAGAGTAAATTACTGCTATTTGCAATATGACTTTTGCCCATTACTCGATTTTTTAAAAATAAGAATTGTGGAATCATAGAAAAATGCTCTCTAACTAGAGCAATTACAAGATGACACGTTTTAACATCTTTGCCCTTTATCTTATCACTAGAATTCCTGAAATAAATTTGCATTTATTTGGTATATGATGGAATTTTGCTGATTGCCCTGCTGCCTTTTTGCCTTCTTTGTGAGGTTATTGTCACAAATTTTTGAATATACCAATTAAGAGTCAAATACTTTGGATTTCACTTATTGGATTGTTTTGGTTAAGATGTGGTTTTCCTTAAATATGTATGGATTTTCTTTTTCTTTCTTTTCTTTCTTTTCTTTCTTTTCTTTCTTTCTTTCTTTCTTTCTTTCTTTCTTTCTTTCTTTCTTTCTTTCTTTCTTTCTTTCTTTCTTTCTTTCTTTCTTTCTTTCTTTCTTTTATTGTGTTGGTTTGGTTTTTTTGTAAAACAATCCTTGACAAAGATGGTATCTGTTTGACAGCAGCTGATTTTAAGAGATGAACTAAATAAGCCCATGTGGGGTCAGTGGAATATATTAAGTGCGGAGAAAGGTGTGACAACCACCTTTTAAGTGAGGATTATCACTATTGCAGATACAGGCATTACCCCAAGGCAAATTTGAGGCAGACTTCTGCCTAGAAAGTGCAGCTTGGGTAAGTCAGTTCTCTGCAAAGTGACCTCTCTTAAAGAAGAACCCTGCATTTTGAAATATTACACCAAGACTTAACCCCTCACTAAGTTTCTCTGCCTTAACTGAGTGCAGATGACAGCTCAGAGGAATAATAGCACTAACTTAAATGATGTTGTGTACAAGCTCCATTTGGAGCCAGTGATCCAAATCACTTGATGGGAAAATTGCTTTTCTAGTAATCTTGCACTGTTTACCCATTTTCCTGTGTATTCTTTAACTTTCTCCCAGAAGTGTGTTGTGGGATTGTCTGCAATTATTTTTTTGTTTACAGAAGTCACGAAAATTCATTGTTCTTCACTTTTCTTACTTCCTCATCTAACTGGACTGATGTCTGCTACATAATTGCAAGTAAATTGCATTTTAACTACTAATTCTCACATGCATCGTGGCTGCTGTGAGAGGATCAGTGAACAGTCCTCAGAGCAGAGAGGGATGCTTTGGAAGGGCCTTTCTTTGCTCCCCTGTTTCATGGTGCTGCTTTTGGGACAGGACTGTGGGATAACTGCACCCAACACCCTGTGCTGGACATGGCACCAGAGCTGGCAGGCAGATGCAGAAGGATGTGACAAAAAATGCTCATTTCCTCTGTGGCCTGAAGAGCTGAATGAACCATTCTGAGGACAAATGGCTCTTTACTTCTCTTATCTATCCCCCTCCAACAGACACGCTCTGTCCCTGTACCTCCAAGCTGGGAGCTGCACACAATGTGCTTAAAGCAAGTTACACGATGGGATTGGTGCTACAGCTGTAATAACAAATCAGAGCCCCTACCTAGGAGGAAAAAGAAAGCTGGCACCTTGCCTCCTTTCACACTTGCATTCCTTTCAGGCCCCAAACAAGTGTAATATTGATGTGAATGAAACTGCTCAGGGTGATATAGTTTCTGTCTGCATTTTTCTGTGTTCCCTTCAGACCTGTGCAGGGGTAAGACAGACTGCATGGCTGGTGTGGAAAAGCAGTGTTTTCCTGAAACAGTGGCTGTTGTGTCCTGGCCTGCTGTGGGTGAAGGAGGGCATCTGCTGTCTTGCAACAAATGTTTTGAATTTGCTGATTTGAACACGCTCATTTTAGGTCTGGTTGGTTTAATCTGAAGTCTAAGCAAAAACTGGAAAAGGGTCAGTTTACTGCTTCATTCCCAGGACATGAACATGAGAGGCTTGACTTTTCCTTAGAGTGTTTGTGTGAATGAGGCAACCAAGACAACTGCACAATGGTGATTTACCTTGGAAGCAAAATATTAGACGTGCTATTTGCTTTGTTTTAGTTTCCAGCTGGATGGCTATTGCTTACAAACTGTTATTCCTTGGAAGCTGAACTATGCTATCAACATCCTAGACTAATTCAGCTTCTCCACACAAAGAGGGCTTTGTGCATGTAACATGTCTTGTGCATTTCCTCACCTTTGTTTCCAAATGGGACAAGAGGAAGACTGATGGAAATACAAGATTAAAAGCTGCTCTAGAGCAGCCAGTGAAGAATATTTCCTATTTTGTGAGTGTTTGAAGTGAGATTCTAGCAATGCCTAAAAGGGCCAGGTGAGAGGCTTGCAGAAGTAGAAGATTTGCTTTATGGAAAAAGTAAATTCTGATGGACTGGATTTAATTAACTCAGTTGAGCTGCAAAATCTACTCTAGCAGGGGTCACAGTGGAGCCTCAGTCTCTGCTAGAGACCGAGGAAAGGACTCAGTGTCCAGCCACAGTGTACTTCATGGCAGAAAGTTTGCTTATAAATGCTCATGCTTTGTGGCAGTTTAACTTTCAAATTCAGGCCTGGAACATTTGGTTTACAACTATCTGATTATTATTCTCTTTAAAGAAAATAATACTCGTGTTTTGGGAAAAATCCCCAACCTTGCAGGACTCTGGAACTGATTGACGGTGGGATGTGCTACTCAGCCTTCGTTACCTTTTTTTTTGTTTCCTCCTCCAGATGAAGTGGTCCACGTCTCAGCCCCCCAGAAGTTCACCTTCGAGGAAGCTAGGGAGCTGTGTGAGGAGCGAGGCGGTGTCCTGGCTTCCGTGGGGAACCTCTACGTGGCCTGGAGGAACGGCTTTGACCAGTGTGACTACGGGTGGCTGGCGGACGGCAGCGTCCGGTACCCGGCCTCCGTGGCGCGGCCCCAGTGCGGCGGGGGTTTGCTTGGGGTGAGAACCCTGTATCGCTATGAGAACCAAACAGGCTTCCCTTACCCCGATAGCAAGTTTGATGCCTACTGCTATGAACGTAAGCATTCATTATTTTTCTTTCTCGGTGGTGATTGCCAGCATGCTTGCCGCGAGAAGCGGTTTCTGTGTCGCGCGTTTTGTTTCGGTTCTTGCGGCACGCGTGGGCTTTTAGAAACTGAGACTAATGTCTTGAAGTAACATTGGCAGGTGAAGACAGGCAAAGTTTTAAGGTAAGATTTCAGCCTGAGCAGTGTTTTGACTGTGAGTCTGTGGGTGCTCCATATTTTGGTACCTGAGCTCACATTGGTATCTTTGCATTTTGTCAGGGGACACAAGACAGACATTCAAAGCCCACCTGGGCATGTCACCTTCTCCAGGTGACTCTGCCTTGGCAGGGAGCTGGACTAGATGATCTCCAGAATCCTTTCCAACCACATCTGTTCTGGGGTTCAGTGATAAATGTCCTAGGGACAAACAATGGATTTTCTGTCTCCAATGAAGGCAGCAAGAGAAGTTCACAGGCTGTGTACAAGGCTGGGCACTTTCAGGTCTCTCAGATGCCAGTAATTTGGGGGCTGTCTCTGGATCCCAGGCATGGTGTCACATCACTTTCTTTCTCTTTCTTACTCAGTGTTTCATGGCCCAGTGGGTGGTCTAAATTGCCTTTCTTACTGCTGCTTGTTTCCCTCCTGGTATTTTCACAGTCACTTCAAGCACTTGCCACATTCACATGGTAGACTTCACCAATCTAAACCAGATGTCCTCCACACCTGTCAGCTTTCTTTTGGGGTCAAATATTGCCCTGTAAGCTCATCTATCTTCAGTGCCAGCCACCTGGCTCTGTTGTGGTGCAGCCACTCCTTGAATAGGTTCCTGTTGTCCCAAAAGGCTCACCAGCTTCCCAGCTGAATATCCTGCTTCCCTGAGACTTGCAGCCTCAGCACAGAGGGGTTGGACAGCTCAACTATTTCCTTGCAGGCCTCTCTGTCCAAGGAAGTTCCTTGTTGCAAATAGCAAGACTGACATTAACTTTGTGTGGAGTTAAAAGTTCAGAACTTGGTCATTAACTATGAATATTTAGGTTTTTTGGACTCAGTCCAGTCACTGTAACTCAGAACTACTTGAAATGTGCAGTTTGTACTGTCCCCATTATTGTGGATGATGAACTTACTGCAGCTGCAGATCTTTCCAGCTCAGGCACTGAAGACCCATTTATGAGCAAATCTTACTCTTTGAGAACAAATCCCGACATCTGCTGCAACATTATGGTCTGGCTGTTCTCAGACACTGTTGGTTTGTTGTTTTAATTTTCCTTTATAGTTTGTGGGTATGATGTTCCAAAACTTTGCATGTGGAAATAGTCCTAATGGAACTGGTTACAGGAAAAAGGACTTAAGTTCAGGAGTCTGTGCTCTAATCTGCAGAGCAGCATTTTGTCATATCACTCCTTCTGTTCCTACTCCAAATTGTTTATGACCTGTTTAAAGTATTGTGGATAAAAAAGACTTTAATGAGGGTGTATTTCATAAGTCCCTCTAAAAGACTGGGGTAAGAACTGAACATTTTGCCTGTAATCTAGTCTTTAGTTAGGACAAATTCCAGCCTGCTGTTTGTTTTTGTGAATTTTGCTGCTTTTAAGCAAGATGTGCCTTTACAATGTTCTTTCCAGAAGTTTTAGTTAGCACGGTTTGTGGTAACATACCATTTGTTCTAAAAGTGGCTTTGATAGGTATTGGGTTGTTGCCTTTTATATAAAGGCTTTTCCTGCAAAGTCTTGCCCTTGGTATATAAAGAATAAATGTTTCATCACTTTGCAACCCAGAAATAGACAGTTCAGGACTATCAAACTTTTTACAAGAGAAAATAAGACTAAACAGAACCAAAAGAGTTTGGTAGAGACTGAACAGCTCTCCAGCACTTTTAATTGCAAACAACAGAATATCAGAATTAATTAAACACTGCTGGCTAGAGGACTCAGGTTTTGCCAGATACATCTGCCTTTGTGTAGGGAAATGCAGGGGTATCATGCTGTACCCTCCTTCAGGGTGCCACAAATTTCAGAAGTTACTGAAAGCTCTCTCTCCCTCCCAGAAGGTGCTTGGGTTCTTACAGGAACCAGCTGTGACTCCTCACTGCTTTTGCTAAAAGATTTATGCAAGTGGTGAGTAATGAGACTCCCTGCCCAGCATCTTGGTCCTCCACATTTCAAGCAGCTGCCTGGTGCAGTGGCTCTAGAGTGAGTCACTCTCTCCCACTGGGCCCTTGGAGCCAGTCCCTTCTTTGGGGCAGAAAAAGGGAGAAGATAAAAAAAAAGGCTCTGTATGAGAGCAGAAGGCTTGAATTTAAGCCCTTTGTTTCAAATCATCCTTTGTCTGGAAGTTTCTTCCGAAATTTCCCATTATCTCAGTTTCAAAGTTTCAGTCCACCACAAAATCTGCTGTCCCCCAGCTCTGCCTGCTTTGGGGTTGACACTAAGCTTTCACACAGTGACTATCACAGTGCCTGACAACAAAACTGTCCTGCCCAGGAGCTGGGCTCTCAGAGTAACCCCAGCCCAATGCTCACAACTCTCACTGTGTGTCTCACACCTCATGGGTGTGTCTCCCTCCTCACCTGGACACGCAGTCACACCACAGCACCTCTGTGCCAAAGCAGGCAGCTGTTTCAGTCTTCACACAGACAAATTATACATTTGAGAAAGGGGATATCTCCTTCATCCCTGCTAGGCTCCTCACTCCTGTTTTGTGATTGTGAGTCTCTCTGGTGGAAAATCTCAAAATATTAATTTTAATTTGTGGTTTTAGGAGTCCTTGATCCATATTGTGAGCATTTTGCTTGCTTTTGAAGAGGAATCATGTTTATTGAAATACATGAAAAACACAGGGAGTAAATTCAATATAAAAATTATATTCACTAGTTTCAGTAGAGCAGCCAACCTGGACAACTTTTAAAGTACAGTTAAGTTCAGGATTTTAACTTCAGCAGTGTTATGGGTACAAAATTACATTGTATGAAGTGTCTTGACTTTATAAAAATAAGAGTGGCCCAGACTAATAGTACATGATTTAAAATCAAAAAGCCTTGTTAAAAACCCCTGAAACTTTCTCCCCTTTGATCCCAAGTGCTTTTCACTCTTCAAAAACCACATAGGTCTAAGTTTCTGAAACATTATCTGTGTGTTTCATTTCATACCTCCAAGGCTTTTGCCAGACCT
>VWZV01007383.1:250996-270650 GCA_013397155.1 Irena cyanogastra
TTTTTTTCTTCTCTGGGAGAAAAAATCTGATGGGGCCTGATGTATCTGATGGGGCCTGATGTATCTGATGGGGACTGAAAAGGTTTCAGGTTAGACACATGATTAAGTACTTGCAGCTCCTTGGAGGCCATCATCAGAGGGAAAGTTTTTCAAGTGTTAACATATAGGACTTATATTTACATGTTTAAATTAAAAAAAAAGAACTGCTGTTGCTGAGCACTTATGCTGATTTGTAAGAGATGAAAACATTTTATTATTAAGAAAATATTTTTAAATAAATACATATTTAATAATTAGTTTTTCAGAGAGCTATAGGAGATTTATTTTATCCTGTACTTCAGCCTCCCAGTGTCTCCAGGCCTAATTCACTGGACTTTGTAGAAATCTTGTCACAGACTTCAGCTGACTTTGGGTGGCCCTTTTTATCCTACAGCACCTGTAGACCAAACTGCACTCCAGAAATGCACTAATCAAAAGGCATTCAGGTTTTTAACTTACATACCTGCAACAAAGCTGACCTTGATGAGCTCTGTACACAGAGATGGTTGGATTTTTTAAAACATAAATCCCTTTTTCTGCTGAGAAACATCGATTTATTGAAGCTGAATTCTTTCATAGACCTGTATTGGTTTTGGCGAATCTGTCAGCAGAACATTTTTTACTTTGACTCAAAACACGTGTTGACCATTTCGCTCTGGATTTGCCCATTCTCTTTCCCATTTTCCTCTCTCATTTTGACTTTGTTTCATGCACCTTTATTGCTTCTCTTTTGTTGTACCACTTTGGTTTGGCACTGCAAAAGCTATCTGTATTAATTTTAGCTGGAGATTGGAAAATTCCAGTTCTGGGATGGCGTTGCCATGTGAGTTCTTCAAGAATGGAGTTCCAGTACAGCCTCGTCGAGAGCGGATCCAAGTCCACCACTGCTCGGGGCTGAGGGCCTCTTGCTTTGATGCTTCATCCATCTAAAGCTCAAAATCACAGCACTATTTCCTTGAAGAAATATAGGAAACCATGACCTTCACAGAGCTTTGGGGCGTCCTGCAGCATGAGCCACCACGATGGCAGGCTCAGCCTCAGGAGACATCCACAGTGCTCCTCTTGTCCAGCAGCAGGAAGGACGAAGAGTTTTAGGCACAGCTCAAAAGCAGGCTCAGCCTCAGGAAACATCCACAGTGCTCCTCTTGTCCAGCAGCAGGAAGGATGAAGAGTGTTAGGCACAGCTCAGAAGCTGGCAGGAGAAACTCCATCTTCCCCTTCTGCTGCATGTGACTTAGCTTGGAAAACCTCGAATAGCTGGGCAGCTCTGTCCTTCTCCACAGCAACAGTCGGTAGCTGCGTGTCCCAGCTATTTCCTGGATGAGGGAATTATTTCCAGCCTGATGTCAGGGGCTGTGTTACGGGGGATCTGTGGATTTCTGATCAGTTTGGGAACGGATGCGGAATAATGAAGACATAGGGCGTGGCGATGCACGAGGAGCAAAATCACCAATCTGAAGGGGAAAAAAACCAAAAATAAATTTATCTCAGAAGAAGCACAGTACGGTGCTGGGTGTAATAAACACAGTGTGCTCCACTGCTTGTCAGAGTTCAGTATCAGAATGGGCAAATGCCTTTGGGCAGGAGAGGATCCCAAGGTCAGGGCACTGACCACAGGGTGTGCAGGGCTGCTGGCTCTGCTCACGCTGCCTCTCTGTGATGGTGAAGCTGTGCTAAGATATCACCCCCAGCTCCAGCCTTTTATTATTTTCCTAGGAAAGTAGATTTGTGTTCTTCTCTCAGATATGCCATTTATCAAGACCCCCACAGCTGCAGAGATCCCCAGTAATTTCTTTGCCCACCTGGGGCTGTGGTAAATCCCTGCCTCTCTCTACTGGGCTCACGATGAACAGCACACCAACAGCTCCTTGCAGCTTCCTCACCCCACTTTGCCTCAGAGGTTTGAGAGCTCTGTTAGACCACACTGAAAACTGCAAGAAGACCTCAATCCACTCCAACCCAGCCCGTGCTCTTCATCCCAGCAGTATCTCACCCTGAGAAGGAGGGGAAGGATGTGGTGGCTGGGTGCAGCTTTTAAATGCTGCATAATTAGGAACAGAGATTTATTAACCTGACTGATGTATGAGGAGCAGCTGTTTGGAGCACCATGAAGTGCTGGGGAGGAGATGCTTCTTTTGCCTGAGCAAGTGAACTTGCATTTACCTGAGTGATTCAAAACCGGGTACTTTAAGAACAACCTCTAAGTGCAACCATTGTGACCAGAGGGAGAGAGGAAAGAGAAGAAGAGACAGCTGGAGGCATCTTCCTTTCATTGCCTCAGGTCACTGGATGGGTCAGGTAACAAAGACAGGATCAGAAGCAACAATGTGAAGAAGTGGAAGATCCACCCCTCTAAGTGCTCAAGTGCAGAAAACATGAATTGATTTTGCTCTTTGTCACCTTTGCTCCATTACTGCTGTGGGGTCTGGCCATCTACCATGGCACACAGGGGTGATTTCCCTCCTTTCACATCAGGTTAGGGGGAGCAGAGCACCAAGAATTCTGCTGTCAGTTCTTACCCAAGTGAAAATCTTGGCCCTTTTTGTTCTTCAATTGTTTTTTGCGGTCACAAAGCAAAGATTATTGCTTTTATTTGGTGCTGGGTTACAGATTTAATTAGGAAGAGCTGACTAAAGAGGCTTGCTGATTTTTTTTTGTCCTCTTTGGCAGTCTCATAATAAATAATGTGGAAAGAGAAATGCTTTTTGCTATTGTTCTTTTGTGGATAGATTGGCAGGTTATAATTCGTTCACAGAACTACACTTGCATGTACCTTCTACCATCTGACTTCAGAAGTTATGAAATAGCAAGTGTTTTTACTTAAGAGTGTTTGTGTTCACAGAGCTAAAAGAGCTGCTGCCTCTGCTGTTTTGTTAGCTGGAAGAAAAGACCTTGGGCAGTGGTGTGAAGAGGATGCAAAACTTTTAATTTTAAGTTTTTCTTGCAAATAAGACAGACAGATAGCTTTCAAATTTCTGGATTTTTTTTTTTTTTAAGAATCCCATTGGTTTTCTGTGATAGGGCACATGCTTTGTAAGCAGGAACAGATCCTGCATTTAGATTTTCATATTTTTCTCACTACATTTGGCTTTTGNNNATTTTGACATCAAAACTGATTGTAGGTAGTATACACCTGGCGTTACAGAGAAGTTCTTACAGCTGCACTGTCAGATTTTGAATTCTGCTACTAAAAGTCTCATTTTCTTTATGAACAAAATCCCACATCCTCTGTGCACCACTGCTTCTGGAAAGGTGTGAAGGAGCAGGTACTGGATCAGTGCTGTGATCAGAGGTTTCTTGCCCAGTCTGTAACTCAGAACACCTTTTTTTTTTTTTTTTTTTTTTTTTTTTTTTTTTTTTTTTTTTTTTTTTTTTTTTTTTTTTTTTTTTTTTTTTTTTTTTTTTTTTTTTTTTTTTTTNGGAAGGCTCTGCCAGTAATTTAAACTCCAGCTGGCAAAACTTTTGGACTCAGGGGAACATTCAAGGCTGTCCTCTTTGCCAGGGTTGGTAGCAGGGAAGGAAGAGACACCAAGAAGAAACTTAACAAATTAAGATACAAAACTACATAAAAATTAAGCAAAGCAGCTCCCTGCATTGGCATCGTGCTCAAATTTGGCTCGAAGATTTCAAACATTAATTTTGAGTGTATCAACATTATTTATATAAAAATTTATTTTGGCTGTAATTCACAGAAAGAATTCACTATTTCCAGCTTTTGTTCCAACTTAAAGCAATTTTTTGCTGTTTTGGCTGTTAGCAATGACTCAAAACAATCTCTGCCTATAGGGTCTATGTCCTTCCAGGTTCTTAGGTACAAACCTAAATGTAGACAGATAAACAGTATTTCTGAATGCAGAAAAATTGCTCAAGCAGTTCAAGTTAGGTACATGGGTAGATCTAGTAATGTTGAAAAACCATGTATTTAAATTATAATATATATATAATTTTTAAAATAAGCATCTCTCCTCCATAAAATACACTACTACTGATCCAAAATTAAATCCCAAATTAAACAGCACAGAACATACTAAAATCCTTATCTGGTAATTGCAAAGTTAAACCATGTCTGAAGCTGTGAAGTTTGATTTCCTTGAAAAAATAGCAAGTTTCAATATTGCTCCATAATTTTGAATCCTTGTTTAAATCATGGTGGAAAAGAAGGAGAAGAAGAAAACACTGTACAGTGAAGGCATAAAATAAATAAACAGAGAGTGAAAAAGTATAGCATCTCTTCAGAGTCATACAACCCTTCCAAAATCAACTTCATGCACATTGTTCAACGTAGAAAGAATCGCTTAAAAAAGAAAAAAAAGGTAGTCTTTGATATGAGCAGCTGTTGGTGAGATAATTTGCTTTCTTGCTGCTAATATGTTCATGAATTTTATTAGGAAAATCTGTCTCATGTCTTGAAGCAGAAGGAGGACAAAGGAGATAGCATATTGCACGCATGATGCAAGGAGTACAGTAATGCAAAACATCTGGGTGGAGTGGAGGACAGCTCAAACTGGAGTTGTCTATTAAAAAAGCAACCTTCCCTTTGTTTATTTTTTTTTTCTTTTCACACAGAAAAAAAAATATAACATGGAGAGATTTCTCATTGAAGAAGCGCTGTCAGGTTTTTTTTTTTCCCACTGAAATAAATTTGCAATTTTGAATGATGTGAGTGAAAAAACTTACATATAATTGTTTTGACAAAGTGACTTCAGAGGTGCTCTAGTTGATTTTAACCAGAGCTGAATTGCACACAATTTCCATGGAAGAAAATCTGGCTGTTTATTGATAAACTCTTAAAAAATATGGGCTCTACTTATAACACTCTATAAAGGTAATATTTATTGATGCAGTTATTAATATAAGCAAACCAAATATACTGGGTGTTTTTTCAGGTTGGCATAATAAATGTGTACCTATTCTGTCAAGTCATTAGCAGATAATAAGTCATGAATAATAAATATCTGCATCCCAGGCATAAATATGTGAACTCTTGGGACTTCCAAGCATTTCTTGGAAATTTGGAAGCTGCGTAAGTGGCTGTGAGTAAGTGTACACAATTTCCCAGCAGCGATGAAATAAACTTAACTTTTTTCTCCACAGATTTTAAAAATTTATCCACATTGCCCTCATTTTTGTCTAGCTCTGTTAGAGGGCATTAACATTTTCATATTCGTTCAGAGGGTGATCCTGATGGTCACTCAAAGTGTGGCAGCTGGGGCCTGAGTGAGTGTTTGTGTTGGCTGCAAAGCCAATTCCATCCACATTAAGGAAACTGATCCTGTGGTTAGAAGGGAGAGATTGAGACTTTGCTGCCTCCTTTCCATTTTGCCATTAAAAAAAAAATAGCTGTTGAAGAAAATTGATTAATTCTTTGGTAGAGATTTGACATCTACCACTCAGCAGCACACACCACTTGTGTGCATCCTTCATTTCCCAAGCTGTGATGCAAAACTTATGTGGTTTAAACCAGGCCCATGCAAGCAGGGCGAGGAGGAAAAAATATTTTAAAATAAATAAACAAACAAATACACACACACACACATACGCACACACATATATATATATGTAGCTAAATCTTCTTTGTAAAGCCACAAAAAGTTTTAATGTGTGGTAGGGAAAAAAATCTGTTCCTTTTTTTTCTGCTGGCAAAGAGCACCACCACTTCTAAACATAGTGAATTCATATTTTCTTGCCCTCACAATTTCCTTTGCACTTTCACTTCTCATTCAGGAAAGCTGAAATATCAACCCTTTTACCTTATTTTCCTACTCTGTAATTCTACATGTTCTTCTAGAAATCTTGAGCAGTCATCCTCTGACCAGTCCTTCCTGCTTCAGAGTGAATCAAGTCTCTTGCAAAGGTGGCATTTTCAAAGCTGGATGTGTGGAACTGAATGAATATTTGTGTGACCCTGACTTGCACATGCAGAATTCATATCTGCAGCAATCAAAGGGGCACCTAATTAGCCATGGGTGTGTGAAAAAACCTGATTTGTGCATGCATGTTGCTCACGCTTGAGTAAAAAATGTAAAATAATGTAAGACTTTTGATTTCTGTGTGCAAGGGGAACAGACTTTTTTGATCTATTACAAGCTAAGCAAGATTTTATTTTGCAAGAAGTTCTAGGTGTAGTCATGTCTGTCTGGTAAACAGTGAGTCCTCATAAGCACAGACCATTTAATGCATTCTTCATGTTCTTAGTGTGATTTAAAAGTTGTATTTTGCTCTTTATTTGCATCTTTATAAGGCTTTTGACTTTCAGTCACTTCGCAGCTAAGAGCATTGGTTTAAGACATTCACATCTTCCACCCATCTGCTCCCATTGCCCTTCTGAAGATTACTGACCTGGAAAAGCTGGCAGAAGGGAAGATGGCTCCAACCTGGGCTTTTCCTGAGGAAAACCTCTTTTCTGAGAATTCACTTTTTCCAGGAATTTAAAATCTGCTGACACGCCTTGCTGTGCTGGCACACATTTCCTCCTCAGATGGCATGGAAATGTGGGCTAAAAGGAGTAGAAAAGACCACCAGGTTGTTTAAAATATCACAATTTGGCTCACTGAAAGGACCTTTCTTTGTGCCTCCTGTTCATCTAGGATAGCAACTCTTACCTTTCACATCATCCAGAGTTCAGCACTTTGCCTTTGCATGTTGAACACCCCCATGGAAGCATTTCTCTGTGTGGAGGAGTTTCAGACGTGCATCTTTGAAGTGTTTTCCAAAGATCAACATCATTTTACTAGTATTAAGTTTATGATCTTATGGTTCAACATTCTCACCTTTCCCCACAATAAATTTCTCCTGGAATAGTTTAAAGGCAGGGCAGCAGCAGTATTTTCTGGTGGCATGCTTGATCCTGCTGCTTGAGCACTCTCACTGCAGTGAGGACTCCTTTTTGCAGTTTGTAATTATGAGGTGAAAATTAACTAAAGCATTATTTCACTCCCTTTATACATTTGAGTTGGACTCTGCATCAAGCCTTGAAGAAAACTCATAGGTCTACTCATTTGTGACATCTTGAAATAAACTTTTATATCCCCAGATTATTACCTGGCTGGCTGATGGTCACTCATGTAACAAAAGAACTTCTAGGGGTAATTATATAAACCTCAAATATGAAGAATATTGCTACTTTTTTCACTTCATCTGACTTTAAGTTAGGCGTTCTGCAGCTTTACAGAGTGTTATTGCATGTAATTCATTGCTCTAAATAACTACCTAAAGCCTTTGAACTTTACACTTATTTTTCAGCATGGCGTTTATTTTTTGTTGGGAACATTCAAACTAATGAATTAAAGTAGCTTGCGTACTGACTCTACCTTTTTTTTTTTTTTTTGCTTTTTTTAAAGCTAAAAAAGTCACAACGGAGCCTACGACTGTTGAGCCTGTGACATCCCTGAGAACTGACAGCGTGAAATCGCCGCCTGCTGGAGCTCCCCTCGAGCCTCCCATCTCTGAGACTCCGCTCTCTGAAGTGCCTGCCACCCAAACAGTTTCTTGGGAGGAAACAACCCCAGAGTCTGAAGAAGACACGGAAATGACTACTGAGGTGGCTGAGGAGAAAAGGGAGATGGAGGTGCTGATGGAGAACATTCCGTTAACCACCCTTCTACCTCAGACTGTCACCGACGGCGAAATATTCACTTATGACACACTGGGAAGGACTGAACACGATATCCCACCCAGGCTAACAGACACCACGCCCCCAGATTTGGAACTGGATCACACTTACTCTGAAGCAGAGTTGCCCGAGGAACAAGGTAGGTCTGAAAGCATTGAGGACGCTTTCTTGACCTCTGTAATTTTTCAGGATAGCACAGCTGTAGCTAAGAGTTCCACTGGTTTTTGGGAAGATGCTGAAACAGGAGATGCACGGGAGCATGATGCTGATAATCAGACTGAGCAAATAGAAGTGGGTCCTCTGAGGACAGCTACAGACAGCTTCTTACAGACTTCTCGGAGACAGGCTGCCAGGACAGGGATTTCAGATTCATTGACAAAAGAGGATGTGTCTCACAGTGCCCACCTCACAAATGCACCCACAAAAAAACCAATGGAGGCAAAATCTGACGAGAAACTTACAACTGTTGTAATCCCTAAAGCTTTGCTCACTGATGAGTCTGCAGAGAGGGAAGGCAGTGAGAGCATGCACACCGCTGTGCCTGGCACAGATTCTGGGGTGGCTAGTGGTCATGCCCCAGGATCAGAAGTGCCTGCTGCATCAGAGACACTTCTGGATGAGGAAGCAGTAACCACTGGACAGTTTTCTGCAGCGAAAGAGTCAACACCATGGGTTAAGTTCAGCTCTGCAACAGCGTTTGACAGTGAGGCCTCAGCTCAAGGGAGCAGAGAGGACCTGAGGGATGTGCAGCCCACTGTGGTTTCTGGAACACCTGAATCCTTTTCTGTATCAGCTGCTGGTCAAACAGAATCTGAGGCCATCTCAGGAAGCACCGACGCCCTGCCAAGCTTTGGAGAAGGCACCACGTCCCTTATCCCCTCATCTCAGCAGACAGAAGCATCAGCTGTCTTAGAGGAGCAGGAGAAAACAAAACAGCTGGAGATGAGGACAACAGATGCAAAGGTCTCTCATTCCACAGCCACCACTCCTCTGTGTGTTGCAGCAGAATCTGAGGGATGTTCTGCAAGGGAGAAGATCACACAGGCCCCTCCAGGTTCTGGCACGTGGCTGCCAACAGATAAAGAGGAGGGGTATTTGACAGAAGAGTCATCTCACACTGGAAGAGTGATTGAGTTCGCTACAGAGGATGGCTTCTCTGGAATGGAGCCTACATCATCTCCAGGGCACATTGAGGAATCCACAGTGCATCCAGGAGCTCCAGTTTCAGCAGCTACAGATGAAACTGAGACGAGCAGGGAGCCAGCAGAGACCACAAGGGATGAAGAAGCGGTATCAGCTGATTTTGGTCAGAGTAGAGACACTACAAGCGTATCCCACACGAGCAGCTCCTTGGATTTGGAAATCACCACGGTGTCCAAAATACCAGTGGAAGAAAGTAGTGCAACCATAGGGTCTTTTAGCTCCTCAAGTGTAACTGTATTGCCAAGTGCTGTGCCCACAGCTGTGGGGGTAACTGAGCATGAAGGAGATGAGACATCAGGGACAAAGGGAGCCATTAAATTTACAGATGTAACAAAGGTAGATACTGCAGTTCCACAGAAGGAGTATGATGCTTCCCTAGTTCCAGTTACTGTAGAGAGTGAGGTCACTAGAGATATGCCAATTACTGATCAGACTCCTTTTAATGATATCTTTCATACAGAAGCAACAGGAACAACTGCAAAACATAGCAAGGTGTTCCCAGAACTCTCCACACTGGACCAAGGTTTGGAGCCAAGAACTGCCACAGAGCCCATGCTTTCTGTGACATCTGCCCACACACAGGAACCAGAGATGCCACCAGGATCTGAATGGCCACAAACAGCAGTCCAGGAGACGCAGGATGAGACAGGCTCAGCTTATGGTGAGATGTACCCAGCCACAGAGGTGCCTGTGCCTGCAGTGACGTTCACAGACCACGGAGGAGTTCTGGGACCTGAGAAAACCAGCACCTGGCTGCACCTCACAGTGAGTCCCACAGCTGGAACTACTGCTGACCAGGATGAGGAGGCCACTGAGGTGATGCCCATAACTGCTGGAACCGAAGCAAAGACACAGGAGAGCCCAGGAGCCCCCACCAGGGAGGAAGACCTTGATGCAGTCAGCTGGGATTCTGTGCCACCCTCCCATACGATGCCAGCAGGACATTCCACTGTGGAAAGCATTACTGGCCTGACTCTGGGAGCTTCTCCAAGCCAAGCTACAGAAGGTTCAGGAATGACTACAGAACATGAGGAAACCAGGCCAGCTGTATTTGCAGCTACTGCAACAGATAAGGCAACAATTCTCAGCAGCATGACAACACCTTCCATTGGCGCTGTAGACAAAATTCAGCCTACAACCGCAACCAAGCCTTCTGTCACTCAAAAGTCTCCACGCATCATTCCTGAGGAAGAAGAGGAGGTAACAAGCCATGACATCATCATAATTGACGAATCTGTTTCTCCCAGCAAAGCCACTGCTGAGGATGACCTGCCAGGAAAGATGCTGGAGCCAGAAATCGATAAGGAATATTTCACAGCGTCAACTGCCACGGCAGTGGCACGACCCACTGCTCCACCCCAAGTGAAGGAGGCCACAGAGGCCTTGCAACCTCAGGAGGTGTCTCCTTCTACTTCACACCCTGATAATGACATAAGATTGTATGTTATTCAAATCACAGGCAACGACACAGGTAAGATTTTGCCTTTTAGACCCGCAGTCCATCAGAGTGGACAGTTTGTCATGACAAAGAGGTGTGCTTTAGAATATGCTGGAGGTGTTTCTTGGATCGCTGAAGGATGCAAAGTACCACTTTTGTCTAGACAGCAACTTTCTGAATATTGGTAGGTCTGTTTTTCTGTCCATTAAAAGCCCCTCAGAAATGTATTTTGTATATGCTGTGTGGTAAGAATGATTTCCACGTAAGAATGAATATGAAACTGTTTTATTTCTTTTTAAAAGTCTTGATGGCTACAGTCCAGTTTTCTTTTTTAATGTTGTCAAGTCACCAATTTAACTCCAGCTGTCTGTGAAACAAGCATTTTAATTTCACAGCTTCCATTCCATGCATTACTAGTCCTAAACGAAGCACTAGATTATTTTAACATTCCATTGGTCTGTAGCAATTAACAATGCCATGTACAGTGTAGTCAGCTAAAAAATGGCTAAAGCACTCTACTGCCTCCTGTGATTTGGAGGAATGGGGTTTTTTTAATGTTTTTTTAATAGCGTATCATAGCATTTTTTAAGTCCATCTTAGAGAATATGTGGTGCAAAGTGATGCAATATTTAATTCTGCCACATTTTTTAGCTGATGGTTCTGTACATGTGTATGTAGCTTCAAATCCATGGGTATCCAGAACAGAAACCTCTGAAGTAGCAATGAACAGTTGGGGTTGATGATGAATATGTCTCCACAATGCAAATGTTGAAGGGTGTGCAGTTTTACATTAAAGAATCCTGTCACCTGACTATTATTTAAGATATCATGGTAAAACATTATATTTTAAAACAGAAAGTAAAGGAATTGACGAGAAGTACAAAGCACAGGATTTCTGTTAGGTTAAATGTTTTATTGTGTCTAATTATCTTATGGTTGTGTAATAATTATTTTATTTTTTTGAAGGAACACAGTATAAAATGGATTTTTTTGGTCTTGTATATCTTTACTACATGCATGTCTTTTAAATGGTTGTGCCAGAAACTGTTTTCTCTTTGGTTCTTGGCCATAGCCTCCGTGCCTCTGAAGAACTCATCCAGCAGAATCCATAACTTATGGGAGTCTTTTGGATGGTTTTGTCAGGTTTGTTCTTGGTAGGGTTCCATTTCAAAAATCAAAAACCAGTGGTGTTTTTTTCCTTGAGGAGTGCCACATCCTGTTTGGATATTTCATAGCTTGGCTTGGTATCTTTTTTCGCATTATGCTTATTATCCTACTTTTTGTTTACAGGATGCAAATCTGCACAAGTTATATCAATAATAGCTTAGCCTTCTATTTCAGAAAATGATAGTTCTGAAGCTTTTGTTTCTGTGATATATTATCATTATTTTGTCTTTATATGTTACCAGTGCCTTGAGAGTCTCCATTAAATGATACAAGTGCAGTAAGTCAGAGCAGACGGGTAATTTCTGAAGAAAAGATTTAACCCAGATATTAAGCCCTTTTGTACCTGTGGAATTTCACTTAATTTGACTTAATAATGAGTAGCTGGACTAGGTAATAGTGACCTTGTTTTTCCTGTTAGATTTTTGAGTTATGCTGCAGTTTATTTCACACAGGAGAGTGGGGGCTGTGCTGGGCAGCTGCATGTTCCAGGTGATGGAAAGAAGGAGGATGGTTTGGAAGGGTGTGGATGTAGGATTTCTCTGCTTATACATCAAGAAGAGCCTTATTTTACACCTTTTTTTTTTTCCAGAGTAGTATGGGTGCAGTGATTCATTAAATTAGGATTTGGTTCAAAGTAGATTATATAAAGGACAGTGGATCAGTGTGCAGGTGCTCTTCATAGCTGCTCTTACTCTGCCTTGGGTGATCAGGTATTTAGGACAAACTTTCTTCAGGGTTTGTTTTCTTCATCTTCACAACCTTTTAAAGCTGTGCATGCATTTCCCAGGTGTAGATGTGCATATGTGTCAGGGTGCTTGTTAGCAGACAAAGTTATAAATCCTTAAAAATCTGACTTTAAGAATTTAGTCTGTGAGGAGAGAAAAAAAGTTCATTGTCTTGAAATATTATTAAATTCTTCATATGGCACTATCTGTGTTCCCTTTAAACACAGAGAGCCTCATCATGTGTCTAGTGCAAGGTTAAAAAGGAGTTTTCTTCATTTTTCTGTTTTCAGGCCCTGGCAGTGGGAATTCCTCCACTTAGCTATCCACACACTAAAGGCACCCTCTACCTACTTACCCCAAGTTCAGTTAGAACTGCCAAAGATTTATTCTCTCTGAGGGTTTGGATTGATTTCTTTTATTGCTACAGAAATGAAAGGCAACATCTGAAAATTCCTGTCAGGCTCAGTTTCCATTCATTGTTCCTTACTCCACAAACTTTTCTTTGTGCTGAAGAAAATGTGTATAGGGAGTAATGAAGAGGAATGAATTTGGCAATATTACCAACATATGCCTTTCACTAGGATGTAGCTTAACTTCTTATTCTATCACTTCTTATTTGAGAATTGATCCACTATCATAAAGAACTACATAAACTGTACCTCAGGCTTTTTATTCTTAGCTATAAATACAGTTTACATCATTACATCTCTGATAAAACAAAGGTTTTTTCCTCCTTTGGCATGTTTTCAAGGTAATTCAGTTTAGCATTTTTAGATAAAGTTGATCTGTGAGGATTGTAAACAAAGGCCTTCACTGATTTTCAAGTCAAGAGTTCAAAAGTGCCTCCTAAGAAAGGACAGCTTGCTTACCAAAGCCCTCCAAGTAATAACTGTTTCAAATAGGAATAATAATAGAGGTTATATATAGATGGCATTGTCTATAAATGGATATATTTTCCTTTTTGTGTCTGCAGAAGTGCTGGAACTATTTATGAGATTATTCTTTCCCCCTCATTCTTCACCTCCTTGTTATTCAGCTTTTGCCAGAAGCAACAGTTTAACAGTGAGGCAGGGCTCAGCAGAAATTCAGCACCATGTCTTGTTTCCTATCACTCAATTACAATAAAAACCCTGTTATTACACAGCTGAATATTACTCCCTGCAGCTCCATTTGCCATCCACAGTGTGGGCACAATAATATTTAAGTGCTCCATGGAGGTGCCATTAGGCTTTGTTAGGCAGGAGCAGTGTTTTACATTCCACGTGGAAGAGAAAGGCTGAGCTAAATGTGTGAATTCTTGAGATTTTGAGGGGTTTTTAACAGCTTCCATCAAGCAGGACAGAGAGCCTGTGGTGGTGGGAGCAGCCCTGGCTCAGGTGAGCTCACCTGTGGCCAAGCACAGGTGGAAGAGAGGCAGGAAGGATTCCTTGTGCCTTTCTCCTCCTTCTCAAACCCTCACCAGACTGGCACCAGCTTCTCTGAAGAGCTTTGAAGCCTTTGGGCTGCAATGTGCTGTTGATACATGGAATGTGTTATGGATGTATGGAATTTGGGGGGGTATTATTCTTCATTATTATTGCAGGCTGAAAAGCTGCACTCGAAAGGTGTTGAGTTAAATGTAGTTAGATAAAGTTACAAGGATATTATTCTGTCTCATACACACATCTCCCTGAATGTGAAGTAGTACAGTATATATAACTGGAAGGTTCTATTAAATATTATAATTTCTAAGACTCTACATTTATTAGACCAGACCAGAAGAAGGTTCTCCTAGAGGACTTATTTTCTTATCCTAGAGATAAATAGCTTTACTCCTAGCTTTTAAAATGCATGCTTGCAGTCAATGAAAACTTTCACCATGGAAGTTTACTTTTAGATTGAAAAAACCAAAACAAGGCACGGAAACAGAAGTAGTTTGGAGGCCTGGTGGAAGGTCAAGCTCAATTTAAATTCTGGAGGACGTATTCTAGGGCTGATAAGAAAGAACACAGAGCTGAACAGATAAAGCTGTTTATTTGTGTAGGAATACAGCACTTTTCATTGAGAAAATGTACAAACAATCCACACACTCCCACATGGGCAAACGTGAGTCAGTTGCACAAATTAATCTGGGTAATAAGACTTGTTTTTTCTGACAGCCCATGGGCAGATCTAGGGGAGGTGTTTCAATTAATGAGGAAAATATCCTTGCACATGAGGAAACATCCCTTTTCATGCTACAAAAAGGACCACGCACATGTTTCAGAATGGAAGGGGCCTGAGACCTCCATCCACTGGAGTGGAACCAGGAGCTTTTCCCTCGGAATCATGAAAGTGAAGAAGCCAAATACCCCTGCAGTGTGAGGTGTTGCCACGTGCACAGCTTCCCGTGGCATCAGGGGCACAGGATTTTGTCTTTGGCTGCGAGGATGCAGAATTTGCCACCTTGTGCCCTGTTGTGTCCTTGCAGCTCTGATGTTTCCTGGTGGTGAGGGCTGCTGCTGGTGGTGGAAGGTCATGGATTAGCAGCTGGGAAAGAGAAAAAAAAATACAAACCTGAAGGAACTTTTCAGCTCATAAAGCTTTTATGAGCTGAAAAATGCTTGTGGGGGTGTTGTTTAACAGTGGTTGAGAGGATGCTGGAAACAAGTCCTGTCTGAATCAGGAGTAATTTTGCACACCTGCGTTTTTTGGAGGCATTTAAAAGTCTTTATTTAGTGAATATGTTTCAAAGTCTTGTTGGACCCTGGGACTCACATCAGCTCTGTCTGGTTTCTTGTCCCCTCCAGCTTTGAAGAGAAAGAAATTGCAGGAACTTGTACTTTGTGGATGTGGAATTTTATGGAAAGAGGTTGCAGACCTTTGTGTTTCAACATGTAATTCTCTGACATGCATATTTCTGTCTTAGCAGTGTGAGAGGCCATGTGAAATTTGAATGAAATGCAGGATGGTAATGAGTCATAGTCATAAACCTTAACAAAGGAGGCAGAATAGAGTCTTTTCAGGTCCATCTTAGGCCTTGCCTTAAAATTCATTTAATCTTCTTGTCTTCACAGCACTTCTGGAGGGCTGTCAAAGATCGTCATGGCTCTGTTTAAGCCTGATTCTAATATCTAGCCTGAATTGCTCCTTGGCCAGTTTATACCCGTGTTTATTCTTGCCAGCATTGTCTTTAGCCTGAATAGGTCTTTTTTCTTCCTGACACTTATCCCTTGATACTTTTATTTCTCTGCTCAGCCACAGAGAATGACCACGTCCCCTTGTTCAGCTCCCGTTTTTTGTGACTCCTGGGGGGTGTGTGTGTGTGGGAGGTTGGGAATGTGCTGGTGCTGTGCAGGGAGAGAAGGTGCTGGCTCTGCCCCAGGGGCTGGGGCTGTTGGGATGGCCAGGGCAGAGGATGCAAGCCTCACACTGCCTCTGCCAGGCATTGCAAGACACAGCCTAAAAGCCTGCAGCATCCAGGCTTGCATCTCTCTTCATCTGTACCCACATTGTTCTCCTTTGAGATCTTTTATTTGTGCTCACTGGCAAATAATCTCTCTGGACACCATTATTTGTGGTATACACGTGCTAGGTGCAATTTTTGGTGTGCCTTTCTGCTAATTATTGTGTTAGAGAGATTTCTGCTGAAGGGGAAGAGACTTTGTCCTTTGTGTGCTGAAATCACCATTTGCTTTTCCCCAAGGGGAAAAGAGTATATGCTATTGAAAGCTATGGTTTCTTTATGGGACCTATTTCAAACCAAGGTTTACTGTAAGGAAAGCTGCTGTCTTGCAGATAGGCTGACCTGAATTAATTTCTGGTGGGGTCTTGAAGCAACAGCAAAAGTGGCCTCACATGGGCAGGACCAATTTCCCACCTTATTAAATGCAAAATGTCTTTTTTCTTTTTTTCTTTTTCTTTTTCTTTTTCTTTCTTTTTTTCTTTTTCTTTTATTTCTTATTCTTAATGAGGGCTGGGGTTTTCTCCTTATCACTTGTAATGTTCTAAAATTCATATCCCAGGGAAGCAGGTCTGACTGGAGTAATTTTCATCTCCTGAGTGACCAAACTCTCTGTATTTTTCATAAAACCTGCTGTAGAGACAGCCACATTCTTGCTGTGCCTGGAGTAACTGCAGTGTTAAACGCTGAGCAACGTGACCAGATCCTGATATCATCTTCCCCAGTGTAATTACACCACAGTAATTCTAATGAGGTGATTGAGAGCAGAGCTGTTGTGGGGACGTGGGGATAGTAGGTATCACAGTGTCTTCATAACACTTTGCAGCTTCTGGGTGGTTGTATAATTAGGTGATTATTTTTCTTCAGAGCGTGTTTGAGTTCAATCCAAACTGGTTGATCTGTTGTTTAACTAAACCAGTTGGGGTTTTTCTATATTAGAGTACTCTTTTTTTTTTTTGTTTTTGGTGATGTGGAGGGTTTTTTAAAATAGGTTGTACACCATCCCATATAAATTTTATTTAAAATGGAACAGCAGTGATGCCTTGTATGAAAGCAAAACTAATAACCAAGTAATTGTAATAAATTCAAGCTTTTTTGTGCACTTCTCCTTTTCTCAAAACAAAGGAAAAACAAAAACAAACCAACCCCACCAGCCTCATGTCCAACAGAGCCGAAACCTGATACTTAGAAATTTTCACAAGGAGCTAAATCTGAATTAACAAGTGGTCTTTAGGCCACTATTGCTGGCTCTTCCTGAAGAAAGTCTTATTATAGAACAATAATTTCTTTTTCCACATTCCTCTCTAGACTTCCATAGATACAAGCAACAGTGCCCTCACACTAAATACTGTTCAGAGGATGCCTACACATTCCCTGCTGTTTTTGCATCGTATCCAAGGAGACGTCTCAGATCTAGACATAGGGATTACACATTTCCAGCTCTCTTATAGCTCTTTGTTTATTCATGAGGGAAAGGAAGGAATTTTATTCATAGGTACAATGTAGTTTTTCATACTTCTGTAGCGAAGAACAGGAATCCTTTTAGAGGTTTTGTTGACTTGTGGAGAAAGCCTTAAGAAATCCTAATGCAGAAAAGATGAGCTGTCTTTTACATGGTGATGCAATACGACTTAATTTTTTTTTTTGAGGAAAGTGTTTTTCTGTACCACAGTTTTCTGAATATGCCCAGATTGCAACTTTCTTAGCATGGATTTTTTCAATGGTCATTTTTTGCAGTTGTTTTTGCACATTTTCAGTTTAATGTGTGGATTAATCCTTGCTAATACATCCAGTCTTTTAAAATCTTCCTCATTTTTTGAAGTGATTAAGTGATAAATTTGATAAATAATACACAAAATACCCACTGGTGTCTTTCAGAGTATTTTCCTGCCACAAGTGAGGATGTGTACAGAGTGGCTGGTGCATATTTTGTGTTGTCTTTGGGAACATGTTGCTGAAGTTATCAATCTTTCTTTATAGAGTAATTTTTTTTTCCAAGCTGCTCAGTTCATTAGGACTTTTCTGGCAAGTCTGGTATTACTGCTTTTCTTAAATGAAGAGAATTCAGTATGAAAACTTTCTACTTGCTGAGGAGGAGAAAAGCAGTTGGAATTTCATTCCTGGCCAGGAGTGTCTTCCAGTAGTCCCTGCCTGCCCAGGTTTTACCTCTGCTATACTTCATTAGCTTTTTGATGCCCATCATCACCTCAAAGAGTGCACAAGAAACATTAATTTTTAAATTTAAACCATACTCTTGGAATTTACGTGTAGCACCTCATAAAGCAGGAATCCCATAGTTTCAGTGGGAGGTTTCTTGGCATTAAAAAAGGAATTTTCACATATTTGATGTAATTTTTTGTTATTTTTTGCCAAAATAGCAGGAAAGAATGTGCCTATATGTACACAGAGTAGCACTGAGATTTTTTGATTGTATTTCACTATGGGATTTTTTTCTAAACCATTTCTTTTTTCTTTTTTTCTCGAAAGCGGTGAGTAAAATGATTCTGGGCTTACTTATTTATTCACTACTCTGGCTAGTAGTGAGTTTCCAGTCACGTTCTAGTTAAATATTGAACATAATAAGCAAAATTCATGAGTCCTTGGGAAATGATGTGGACACTTGGTGCAACTGACAGGACCAAGGATTAACATAAATGTTTTTCAGACAGGTATTTGTTCCCACTTTGAGTTTTTTGACTTCTTGAGCTATGTAATTTTTTTTTTCAGTTTATTCTGACCACATACAGAGCCTGTCAGGTGTGAACTGATTCTGCAGCAGTGTTACCATGTTAGCACAGGATGGAGTTTGTGGCAGTACCTTATAGTCAAAAACCTGTCTCCCTCTGTTGATTTTTGGTGGTGCAGTAAGATCACCACAGCAGAGCATCTATTTTTAGCTGTAGTTGGTTTAAAACCTTTGTTCTCAAGTACTGTCCAACAGAAGCTGTCTTTTCCAAAAAGCCCCCAAGTGTTTCTGAAAACAAATTAATATTTTTCCAGAACAAATGTTCCAGTTCTCCCAGGGAAAAACAAAAGAAAACAGAGATGAAAAAAGTTACTGAAAGAAAAAATTATGTGATTCTATGGTTAAACAAACACTCATGTTCTGCATGCACTGTTTGAAATTGTGTCTGGTAGAGAGACACATTTGTGTCACTCCAGCTGCAGCAGAGGGGAGTTTACAGACTTACTGATTTAACTGAGAACCTCTGGTTTATCTCTAGGCTGCCTCAGGTGTTTAATAACCAAAACAATTTTATTAACCCCTGTAGAAAAAATTAAAAAATTTTCAGCTCATTCTTTTTTCTTTCCAGAAGTAAGGGATGATACTGAGAATAATCCATTAAATTTTTGCAGAATCCACTTTGTATCTTCTGAGTAATATTTGCGAAGTACAAGACTCCGATCTATATGCAAAAATCCTTGTGCCTTGTATGTCAATATCTATTTATCTAATCACTCTAATTATGCATCCTAATACTCACTTGCATTTAAGAAGTTATGAAGATGCTGCAGTACCTTGAGTTATCACTGCAACTTCTGCAGAAACTCAATTAATTTTGCACATGCAGAAGGGTCCAGGGCAAGACTGATTTGCCCCAAACAAAATTTTAGTCACATTTCAATGGAGAAAAATAAAACTTTAAAAAAAAATACTTGCCGTGAGAAAAAGATGGTGTGTTGCCACATGAGTAATCACTCAAAATAATGTCCCAAAAGAGCAAGGACTGCAGCTAAAGAATGTGATTTTGGATGCCTTCTGCACAACCAGTGGGCTTGTGCAGGCATTAAATTAAAAGTGCTAATGAGGCACTTGAAAAAATGCTTGAGAAATAGTAGGAGGTAAAATGCCAGAAAACATCATGATAAGTGAAATAAACTTCTCCAGATAGCTATAAAGAGAGAATTTTGGGGTAGAGCAGGTGGGGTGATTGTCATCATAGCTTCAGTTCTTAGAAAAAACCACATTCTAATCCTTCCTTCCTTCCTTCCTTCCTTCCTTCCTTCCTTCCTTCCTTCCTTCCCACTTCCCTCCTCCCTCTTTTCCT
>VWZV01007383.1:273076-346240 GCA_013397155.1 Irena cyanogastra
TTTTTTTTTTTTGAATAAAGGAAAAGAACTATATACTTAAAAAAACCCCAAAAAACAAAAAAAAAAATCTGTGAAAACAGAAAAAACAAAAAAAAACAGCCTAAAAGATGTTATCAGAATGATTTATTTCTGTAAAATTGAATGCTTTTGTTCCAATTTGAATGTAATATCGTAAGGGGAAAGAGCACCCTACTTAATAGAAAGGTTTTGATTTTTTTTTTTTTTTGTATTGGGGACAGCTTTTCAAATCCCTTTTTTATTTCCTCACTATGCTTTTCAAACAGAATATATTCAACAAAACTGACACATTCCTGTGAAATTGGTTGAGGTTTTGGATTTTTTTTTTCTTGCTGTAAGAGTTTCAGCAAGCCATGGTCATAAAGCTGCTTGAATCCATGCAGACTGCAGATCAAGTTCCTGGCAGAGCTGATGTTCAGGGGAGTCAGAGCATGACATAAAGCTGGTTTAAGTCTTTCCTCATCCTAGAGCCTCTCCTAAGCCTGGGTGTGAGGCTTCACTGGTCTTTCAGAGGGTTTGAACCATCTCCACTCTTTTCTGCTTTGAGGACTCCTGGTTGTTTCCCAGGTGAAGCAGAGTGTGGGTTTTAGCTGTCCATAGGCTCTCTCTGGAGGGCAACCTTTGTTATCCCACCATGAGCATCCCAAAAATGTGCAGGGGCTTTGAAACAGCTCATTAAAACCATTGACATCTATACATGTGTTTTATCAATATCTTCATAGGGAATGGTTTGGGTTGGGACTGACTTAAATCCCATCCAGTGCCACCCCTGCCATGGCAGGGACACCTCCCACTGTCCCAGGTGCTCCCAGTCCCAGTGTCCAGCCTGGCCTTGGGCACTGCCAGGGATCCAGGGGCAGCCCCAGCTGCTCTGGGCACCCTGTGCCAGGGCCTGCCCACCCTGCCAGGGAACAATTCCTGATTCCCAATATCCCAGCCAGCCCTGCCCTCTGGCACTGGGAGCCATTCCCTGGTCCTGTCCCTGCAGCCCTTGGCCATTGTCTCTCCCCATCTTTCCTGCAGCCCCTCCAGGCCCTGCGAGGCCACAGTGAGGTCACCCCAAAGCTTCTCCTGCCCGGGTGAGCAATGGCAGCTGTGCCAGCCTTTGCTGCCAGCAGAGCTGCTCCATCCCTCTGATCAGCTCTGGCCTCCTCTGTGCTCTCTCCAACAATAACTAACAGCATTTAAATCTTGATATAACTCTATTGAAGCCAACCCCCCAAAAATTATGCATATCAAATGCAGGAAATAATTTGACTAATGCAGACTTTTGATTTTTCATGAAAAACTGTCTCATGGTTATGGGTTCTTGATGGTGAACATTAAGAATTGTGTGTTAGTGTCACATTATGCAATGAAGTACTTTCAAAACAAAGAGTCCAAAATGGTTTTAGACTTCTAACTAAAATACCTTTTTTTTTTTTTTTGTTTCCCATTCAGCAGTATTCTTGTCAAAATAGAGGGCCTGATTTAAAGTCCACAGAACATTTTATGTAAGTCTCATGGCTTTATCAGACCTCTACTCCTTCTACAAAAGACTGAACTGTACTACTGCTCACAAATAACTGAGCATGTGGCTCTGAAGAAGTAAGTGGACAAATTGCAGAAGTGTGAAATTCCATTATCTGCAGGATGCCAGATTAGATGTCAAGAGCCCCATTTTGAAAGCAACTCCACAAAACCATAAGTCTCCTGAATGAAATATTTTGTGTTTCGAAAGTTTGGAAAACATCATAATATGTTTTCTATTTAATTCCATATTAATAATTCTTCAGATGCTTATCTGATGGATTTTGAGAGAGAAAATGCTTTTTACTGCCTGCTCCCTCAAAGACGGTCTTGGAAAAGGTCTTTGTAGAATATTAAAAGTCTTCTCAAGAAAAGAAATATTGCTGCACATTACACATTTTTGGATGTGTGCAGACGTTATCCCGTGCACCAGGAACAGGGAGGAAACTTTTCTGTTTGATCCACTGAAAAACTGACGTGGGTTTGGACCCAGTCATGATGGATTGGAAGGGGTGTAATGAGAATTAATGGCACCTCTGTGGTTTTATGTGCAGTAGCAGGCTAAAATCACCCCGTAGCCAGAGGGATTTCCATGTCTTACATATAAAAACTGTTACTGAGATAGATGCCTGCTCCTTGCAGGTCATTTAGAATATCTAGAAGAATTAAATGGATTAAGAAACACTCTAGGCCAGATATACCCATCCTTTCCATCTCCATTCCAGTGCATACCTCATCACTTCCCTCCAAGAGAGGCTTTGCTGATAAATCTCTCTCAGGACTTGTTTGGGTTGGCACTCTGAGCTGACAACCCTTGGCTCTGCTCCTTTTTAGCTACTTGTTTTCACTTTCCTTCACCTGGAGCCAGAATAACAAAGCACCTCTTTGAAAAAAGGGCTCTTTTTGGCTTGTTTTCCATGAGCTATTGATAAGCATATTTGATAGCCAAACTCCTTGCCTTTAAAGTCCTGGTTTAATCTTTTTTATAGTAGTCTTTGGTCTGCATGTGTTCACCTGCAGCAGGAATGGGTGTGAAATAATCAGGGGCAGCATAACTCAGTGGCATCTGGGCAGTTTAATTCCAGTCTCAGTGTTCCTGCCCTCAGGGTCTAACAAACCAGTTCAACAGATAAAGATTTTTTTTCTATATTCATATTTTATGGTAGGTTTTCGTCTCAGTGTCTTATACCCAGTTGATAAGGATGTATGAGCCACATCATTATGTAGATTATTTGCCATCTCAGTAGTTATAGAGCACTTGTCATTGCTCTTAACCCTGAGCAACCTGAATGCTAACATGGAATAATCAAACCTGTAGGAAGGAGAATAATTTCTAATTAAAAACGAACAATAAAAAAACCAATCAATTACATTCTTTGCTATCTCCTGAAAAGCTTGTTATCTTTTCTTTGGAAAAAACCAAAACATTCCAAAAAAACCAAAAAAAACCCCAAACCAACCCCCAAAAAACCCCAAAGATACTATTTAATGAAGGAGCCTCCTGAAATTTTATTATCAGAATATCATACCTTTTGCCAAAGTTGTTTTATGTGGATTGCTGTGGCATGTGAGATCTTGAAAAAGCTAACAAAGTAAATGCAGGGTCTGATAGAGATCTCTGCATGTGTAAGAATTTGTATTTGTCTTCTAGCTGAATTTGGAGCAGATGTTGTTCACTAAATTTATTGCCTACCATAAATGACTTAGTGTGAGCTACTAATTTGAGGGACTCCCAGGTGTGCACTGCTGCAAAAATATCTCACTGTTGGTCAGAACTTGTTAGCGACGGTGCCTTCCTACAAATTACAGCCCATCCAGTCCCATCCAGACTTTATAATTTTATTTTTTTTAATGTACAATTTCTGTGCAAACCTGCACGCTTTGTTTCGCTGTCTTAATTACTGTGTGTGGAATCATAATTTATCTTTATGGCATACCAGTGCAAACACCAGGTTGTTTATGCACATCCCTCCTTCAGCTGTTCACACAGCACGAGGCATCTTTCCTGGCCATTCAAATTTCTGTGTGTGGGTGCAGTTATTTTAGAGTGAATTTATCAAAAATCAGAAACTCTCAGAGCTCCCTATCAGCTTTGTCTTGCCATTCCTCTCTCACTGACTGAATTCCCTTGGGTTTTTGCATGCACAGATTTGAAAGGAAGGTGTGAAGTTCTGTCTCAATTGAAACTTCTGCTTTATGAAGATGTGGTTACTTAGTATGTCCAGGGTGGCCTTTTGCTGAAATCCATGGATTCTGAAAGGGTTGTTACCAGACATGCTCCTCAAAGTCATGCTGCCAGTCTTGGAGAGATTACCAAGTTCTTGCTTTTCACAAAATTTCAAAGGGAAAACTGGGAGAGCTCAAGTAAATGGCTGCAGAAAATTTATTCTTCTGTGGCACTGGGCAGCCTTTCTAAATATTTCTAATTTACTGGAGAAAAGTATTCATTCTTTACAAGCATTGCATAAAATAACTCCCAACAAGCACACGTGAGGGAGAGAGAAGAAGTCTCAGTTCTGTAGCCATCTAACAGAGCTGTCATAGCCCAGGGTGAACACCAGGCTTCTCTGGGCAATGTGCAGCAGCCAAGCAGGCACAAGGTTAAAAACAACTTTTTTCTGGTTGCACTGGGAGCACTGAGTTTAGTGTTGTAAGCTCAGCCTTGACATTGTAATTGAAATAAACAATGCTGAAGGTGATTTATCCTCTGTATTCTTCAGCTGGGGCTTTAGCAAAGCTGAGATCCAGTAATACTTCATGAGTTTAGCTGTAAACACAGCGTGAGGTATTAGAACATTAATTCTCAATGGAGCTGCAGTGACCTTTTCCAAACCAAATTGAAGTCAATTTGCACATACAAGTCAGCCCAGGCCAAAGAATCACAAACCTTTCTTAGTGCTCTGTGTCAGTTTAATTTGATTGAATACATGCTTTTCCAGAATGATCACCTGATGAATCTGTCTCTGAGGACTCAGCAGTCACAGAGGTTAAATTACCTTCATAGGTAGGGGAATTACTTCAAATTGATGAAGTGCTTTACCTCAAGTTCTCATTGTTTTATGACTTGTAGATAGTTTTAGTGAGGAAGATTTGATTTAAAAATGGAGCTGTGTCACGTACTGCAGATATTTTTTCGGGGAGCAATGGGTGCTGACAGTGCTCTAAGGCAGGAGTCCTGTTAATTGGTTCAGATCCTCTCCTGGCAGATGTGGGCAAAGCTCCATTGGCCATTCCAGTTTGTACCAGCAGGAGAGTAATCCCCTCTGGCCAAAATGGTTATAAACATAGATCCAGAAGAAAGAAACACTCATGGAATAGGATTTCAGCACAAGGTTTCCAATTTCAAGTCAGTTGGCCAAGCTTGGGGGCTTTTTTTCTGAGTTTGTTGTATCCTTTTATTTTATTTTTTTTTTAAATTTCATTTTAGTTAGGATAGCTTCCATTGTCTGGAACAGAAGGTTTGAAGTAATGTTTGTGCTGAAAGGGCAAGTTTAAGAAGTGTCTATGGAATTTGGGATCATAAATCTTGGAGGAATTCATGAGGCTTTCTGCAGCTAAAATCTTGCCTTCTTAGATCTTCTTTCTTCCTCTTTATCTGCCTGGCCACCTAGAAAAAAACTGTGAGAGGTTTGCAACCTGTAGGAGTACATAAATAGTGCAGAGTTATTAGTAAATAGAAGAAAATTACTGGACTTCAGTCATGTTACCCTCTGAGTGGGAGTTGACCTTTGAATCTGTGATATTTTTTCTTATTTGCTGCATAGTGCTTTAAAATTCCAAATAGCAACAACTTTGCTAAAGCAAGCAAGACTTTATTGTACTCTATTTGTAAAGCAAGACTTTATTCACTGACCTAAGGTCCAAGTTGAGTGAAGAGTGATTGACGTAGATGTTATGGTGCTCCTAGTAATTTAAATTACTCTGTACTAAAAGGAAAATGGAGATGCAGAGGGAGTTTTATTGTGTCTTATTTTATTTTAGACTTTGCTTAGCTTTGTCTAGGTTCAGTTGTTGGTAGAGGTTAGTTAGTGTCTAAATCCCTGGAAGCAGTTGCAGCAGGTTGGTCTGAAAAGTGGTTTTCATCTTGTCCATTCCTCATCTTTGCTGAAAATGTAGGAGAAGGTAACTCAGGCACAGATTTGAGACCAAGGGCACGTGGCAGTCAGTAGTACTGAATAATCAATGTGTTCAATATGCAGAGAGGCTCCAACTAGGAAGTCATACCCCATGGCAGAGTTTAACTTTGTGTCAACAGAAGAACACACTGAATTTACAACAAATTGTTGAATTTCAGATTCCTTTGGTTTTGGGGTTTTTTTTTGTCTCCGCTGGATTGTTTGCGCTTCGTGTGTCCACTGTTACTTAGGGATTATGAAAAGCTCTCTTTTTCTTGCAGATCACCCGGTGAATGAATTTTTGGATCTGTTCAATCGCCACATGCTTCCTCACGCAATAGATGAAACCCACATTGATGCAGAGTCAGCTCAGACTGAACCCTGTACTTCAGACTCTGTGCAGGATTCGTCTGAATACATAATACTGGATCCTTTCTTTCCAAACTATGCAGAGTTTGAAGAAGACGAAGACTGTGAAAATACTACTGATGTTACAACTCCTCCAGCTTTGCAGTTCATCAACGGGAAGCAACAAGTTACGAGTGCACCTAAGAGCACAAAGGCTGAGGAAGCGAGGAGTGACCAAATCGAAAGCGTTGCACATTCCAAAAACGTAACCTTTTCTCAAATCAACGAGACAAACACATTTATAATTAATGAATCTGAAGCTTCTGGTACTATGCAACCAAGCAAAGCTGGAGAAGTAATAGGGGCGTTTGAGGTTACACAACCAACCTCAGGGGCTGCAATGTTAGAACTTGTCTATAGTGGGGAGTCTGAAGTTGTTACAACAGATAAATCAATAGCCACCACTTCTTCACACCAGCAGTCTCTGCAAAACAGTAGGGAGACCATGACATGGCAGGGAACTGAGGAGAGCTCTACTAAAGATAGCAAGAACCTGCTTTTGATTTCTAGTGAATCCTCTGGAGATGGCTCCACTGAATCTGATCTGTCCACTTCGGTCTTAGAAGTCGTGACAGGGTCAAGAAAGGAAGATGATGAAAAAAATTCTGGTATAACATTTTCTCCTGATGCATTTACTGTGGAAAGTTCCCCTGTAACTGCTTCTCTGGAGGCAGTTTTTATTCCTGCTACAGCAGACAACGTCGTAACTGACCTTGTTTCAGAAGAGGCAACCCCTGCTCCAGGAGACCATTATAAAACAACTATTAAACTTAACGCGAATTCCCTCGTTGAAAACATTCTGGAAACAAGTCACACAGCAAAGCCTGAGATGAGTGCTGCTTCTTTTATGGTTCTGGAAGGCTCTGGAGATGTGAAAGATAGCATCACTGTAACTTCAGCTGTGACAGAGGAAGTAGCAGTAACAGAAACACTTCCAATGCAAGACATTTCTTTGGGCTCCGGCACAGCACTGCCGACAGAATTTCCTGTAACTGATTCAGGAATCACCTCTGCTTTGCCCAGAGCTATAAGTACTCCTTATTCTGCTTTTGATCAAAGTCCTCAAGTAACCATTGCCACCAACTCTGTGTCTGAGCTAATTACGGAAAAAATGTTTGCCAGTTCTCTTGTAACTGAAAAGGGTATTGATGATGAAAAAGAAATGCACACCACTGCTTACTCAGGTCACCAAAATTCAGCTACTGCTGCAGAGGAAAATTTGGATTTGAATGAACTTGGGAGCACTACAAGTGAAGTCAGAACTGTAAGTCAAGAGCCATTCAGAAAAACAGTAGCAGGTACCATAAGTTCTGAAATCAAAAAGGTCACCACCATTCCTCTCTTGAGGGAGAAGAAGCTTTTTGTAAGTGAAGGATCAGCAGAAGAGCCAGCAGACATATTTTCAGGGGGTTCCACAAGCAAAGTGGTAAGTATTGGCTCCCCATTTGTTGATCCAGGTTCTGGAGACATAGATTTTATCGCTGAGTCTGCTACTTTGACTTCAGTTCCTTTAAGGCCTGTCACTGAAACACAAACAGAAATGTATGAAGGAAAAATTTACAGCACAGATGATGCTTCACTGCAGGATGTGACAGCAGAATATGAAAAACATGCAAGAATAGATGAATCTGCAGTAACAGTTTTGAGTACTGGGTCAGAGACCTTCACAGAGGGGTCTGGAGTGGAAAGTCAGATGTCCCTGGATATGTTTAGTACCAAAATCCCAGGAGAACCAAACATGGAAACAAAACCAACCTACACAGCGCCTTCTGACATAAAATCTGGTTCCATAAAAGAGAGAACACCTCACATTACACCAGGAATTGAAACCGGAGATTCAGAAAGGGGTGAGGTCACATCAACTCCAGGATCAGTGGTCAGTAACAACCCTCATGAGGGCTTGGTGACACATGGTACTGGCAGTATAAAAGCAGTAGCTGAATCTACAGAAAGCAAAGATGCAAAAGTTGGTTCTTCAACTGTCTCATTGGGCAAGATTTTCCTGATTGAGCATGGCTCTGGAGAAGAATTCAAAGACGACAGCAGCACCACAAAACTTACGTCTAATGGACCTACAGAAGAAATATTTGGAGCTCATTTCTCAACTACTGACCAGGGATCTGGAGAACCAGACACATCCACTGGATCATTTGCAGAAGCAGCAGTTGCCCCCACTGGGAGTCCAGAAACATGGGAAAAGGATGACAGACAAGCTGTAAGCACATCACTTCTGGGTCTTGCCTTCACTACAGATCCTGATGAGCAGGTCACAAGTTCTGAACATGAGGTAACCTCCATGGGAACTGCAGGGGATGTGAGAACTGAGGAGAAAACTGTTGATGAGCTGACAGTAAGAACTTTTTCTACGAAGATTCCTTTGATGGAAGAGATACATTCTGGGGAAGAGACGCCAAGTGAAATTTCACCAAAAGCTATGGAATCTTCTGAAGAAACAACAACAGACCCATTCTTCAAAAGTACACAGACTAGCCATGAACATCTGGGATTTTCAAATGTTCCAACTCTCAGTCCATATCTGGAAGAAAAAGAATTAGAAACTGAACCTGATAAAAAAATACTTTTGCCATTTAATGATGACAGAGTAACTGAGCCTGTAACAATTGAAAGGAAATACATAAGCTCTCCAGTCACAGTTATAGAGCAAGATGAAGAGCTGATGCAAAACATTTTCCCTACGAAAGATATTCCCAGGACATTCCTGACACCCAAGAATGAAAAACTGTCAAATAATGAGCTCATTGGTGATCCACTGTTTTCAGGACAGGGCTCAGGAGACGACCTTGCCGTTCTTCCTTCTGTAGTGCTGTTTGTTGTCCAAAAAATCAAGAGTACCTCAAGCCCTCAAACTTCTCACCCTGCAAACATGGGACCTGAACTTTCCACTGACATGACACAGGACTTTGAACGAGGAAGCACCCCAGCAAATGTTGAAGTTAATGAGGAAGTTACAAGTGCTGTAGCTGAGCTGCTGCCAGGAACTGGAGACCCATTCCCCACCTCCACATTCCCCAGTTCTTCAGCTTCAGCAGAAGACAGCTCCAAGAGCTTCGTCTCTAAAGAGATTGAAGACACCACACATTATTTTGTTGCAAATGAAGAACCACAGGAAAAGGAAACTGACTATAGGAGAGGAGAAAATGAAACAGATAAGACAACACCCACTTCTAAAGCTATCCTTCAAGAGGAAAATTCACATTTTCTAGTTAAAGGTGGCACAACTCCTGTATCTGTTATACTGGATGGAACTCCCAGTCCTGAAACAGAGGACTCTCTTGTAACATCAACAACCAAAACGCCAGGCAGAGTATTACCCGAGGGCTCTGGGGAAGGATCTGGCTGGGTTGGTGTTTCAGGTTCATCTTTCCCTGATATCTTTACTCATTTCTCAGTACCCACTGCATCCAAAGTAGAACTAAATGTTTCATCTAGTGTTCCTGGACATCTTTATTCCAAAGTTATGACCACAGAGGCACCGGGAGAGGGATCACAGACTGCAATCACAGGACTAGCCTCCCTTTTTACAGAAGAAACAGAGGTTGTGGCAAATCCATCTGCTGCTCATCCAAAGGCAGCTTCATCAGAAGAACTGACAAGCGACACTGGGCTGTATGAAAAAATCATTCCCATGATTGATGACAAAAGAAGTGTTATATTGAATGTTTCTGTTTATGGTGACATTACCCTGATTGAAGAACGACTGCAAACCCCACCAGAAGAAACAACTATTATAGACATGGATCACTCAAAATCAATGCCTGAGGACATAATAAGTGTGCAGACAATGCCAAATCCTGTCACACAGTCGACATATGGCTATGATGATAGCACCACAGCTGAAGGGGAGAAATATTATTCCACTCCCAGGTTTTCCATAGCCAAAGAAAAGATGCTTGGATCTGGTGGGAATCTTCCTCTGACTACTTCCAGCCCACCAAGTAAAAAGCTGGTGACTTCTGGGCACAGACCAACCTCAGATGACATGGATTTGGGTTCAGGGAATGGCATGAATTTTGCAACAGAAACTCTCACCACCACAGAACTCTCTGAACTGGGCATTTTCCTTCCTACAGTGCCATCTCTGGCAAGGCCTCAGGTGCCTCATGAGTCTAAGCATGTTGTAACCAGCCTCACAGAAGACACCTATGAGCCAAGTACTTCAGCAAACAACCAAGTAATAGCAGATCAAAGTGAAACAATCTCTGGCTTTTCTGGGATGGGCCAAGAAGAACTGGCTGATAATCAGCCTGTGGTTCCTTCTCTTACACCAGTTCCAACTGGTGGGCCAAAAGAGGCTTTGACAACTGGCAGGCTTGAGCTAAGTGTTGTCACCACACAGCCTACATCCCAGGTGACAACTGTGTCATCTACCAAGAGTGTGGGGAATCATCCCACGGTGTACACAAACACAAAATCAGCATCAGCAGAATATGAGGAAACAGATCCAGTGAGTTTTTATTCTGTTCCTCAAACTCCTAAATCCTCAGTGACTGTTCATTTAGTAAACACAGAATCTGAGTACCCTGAGGTAATCATTACAAGCACATCATCATCATCATCATCATCATCATCATCATCATCATCATCATCAAAGGATTCACATCTGTCCAATCATTCATTAGGAGGAATCTTCAAAGAAGTTAGTTCTGATATTACAGCAACATATAAACCACCCACTACTGACCTTCTTGACATAACAGAGTCCTCTCTGCTGGAGCTCTCCCCTGAGCCTGTTTCAGACAGCACAAGCATGGAAAGCACTCCTCACTTTGGTAGGCTTCTAACAGGTGGGACAGAGGAGACAGAAACCCCTGCAACTGATTTAGCTGGTGAGGAAGAAGCTGCTGTTTCTGGAGATTCTCCGTCAACACATGTCTTGCCTACTGCTTTTCTGAATTTTGGAGAAAGAGCAAGCACAGATATTCCAGAAGTCAGCACAACAAAAGTTGAAGCTTCCTCGGGGAGAGTCAATAGTCCCCACCAAGAGGAAGACAGGACTACTGAGAGACAGAACCCCTGGCTCGTGTCCACAACTGTTTCAGACTCACCCAACAGTGTTGAAAGTGAGGGATTTAAACCTGGCCAGGAAGCAGTTACAATGCTAACCTCGCCTTCCCAGCTTTTGGATGGTGGCACAGAAACACAGTCGGCTTTGTTTGGTCAGGAGGAGATCACAACCATCTCTTCTAACATTGCAACCAACAGCATTGCCCCTGGACACAACCTCTACCAAAAGGAGCCATCAACACTGAGCTCTGAGGAGCCAGACACTGTGGAAGCCGTGACTTCATCGTTTCCCCTCCCAGAAGTCACGAACGGATCAGATTTCATGATTGGCACCAGTGTGGGTTCAGTTGAAGGCACAGCAGTGCAAATTCCAGGTAACTTCCCAAATGTGATCCCTGTCGTGTTGTGTGTGTTGTGGTACTTGTGAGGTGTTGCCTGGGCTCTGGTGAGAGGTGTGACAGCCAGAGCTCTGGGTGAAATGGCAACGGACCTCAGCACCCTCCAGCTGAGAGATCAGCCTGGTTGTGAGCCCTACAAAGTGCAAGAGGATGGGGGGGTGCCAAAAAACCCAAGCCCAGTGACTTTCCATCGGGGTTTGCATCGTGGAGCTCTGGATCGGACTGGAGGTAACCAGCCAGTTCTAAAAGACAGGAAAGTAACATTGGTTGTGGTAGGGAAATCAGCTGGAGTGATTTCATTTGCCAATTTCCAACAGATTATTTTATCTGATGGCTTTTCTTGTGAGCGTGGTGATAGTCCTTACACAACTGGTTTCCGTGAAGGGTTGTTTTTAACATCTTGCAGTTGAGTTAGAAAGTAACACTGCATGTTTTAGGACCAGAATTTTCTATAAAAATGAACTTCTCTTGACCTACAATACATCTTTCCACACAAGAGAAAACCAAGACCTTCTTTTCAGCCTGTCTGTAATTTTAAGTGGTTGATACAGTGTCAGTCTCTTAAAAATTACAGAACGTGCATAATTTGCCACAGTATTTTGTTTTCCATGATGGTACTAGGAACCATTACCACTTCAATTCATATTTTGTCTAGATACAGCTGAGGAAAGAACTGGACTGGTTTGATTTTGTAGGTTTACTACTGTTTTTCCTCAAATAATCCAGGTAGCTGCCAATTTGAAAGTGCTCACTGTGGAAATATCCAGTCTGTAGAAGGATAAACAGACAGCAAACACAGACACAAAAAACACCATTAAGGTGCTTAACAGAGCCCTACATTTGTGATTTTCAGTGAAGCAGTCCTAAAACAAGCACGCTATTGAACGAATGGGATCAGATCCTTTCCAAAATCTCCAAGGTGAAAACCTTAATTATTTGATTACAGTCCCAAACTTTTGCACAGAGGATTTTCTTCTGGAGGCTTTCAGCTGGATCTTCTGCATTCCCATGCCTTGACAGGGAACTTAGTACTATAAGTACACTTTGAATCTCTAATTTGCAAGAGTAAAATAGATATTCTTTTTTTTTTTTTTCATCGTCATAAATCCTCGTCAGATTGTTTTGGGAAAACATAACAAAAAAAAAAAAATCTTAATTTTTATCTGTGATTTACAGAACTCTTATCCATTTTGTAAGTTTTCAAAGCCAGGGCTTAATTTTTGCATATCAGAAGGGCTGTCTTCAGGATTTCCCTCTCACTGTGAGAAACTAACTCTCAGAAATGGTTTAGTGTGGACTTGTCTTTGTGAATGAGTGCTCCTAGGCATGAAATCAAATGCAAATACCCAGGTATCTAAACTCAGTGGAAATAAACATCTCTGGAAGGCATAAAGCTCTTCAAGGAATTGGTATTTAAACGCTAACGCCCAAAACGACTGAGGATTTCACAGCAGGTAAGTTTTTATCTTAATGTTCAGTCCAGTTACAAATGTATTCAGAGCCTTTGTTTGTATTCTTTGAATATATTTTTAAGAAAGGCAGGCGGGAAACACACATGTGAGAAAAGAAGTAAGACTTTGTGGGCATTGATTGATTAAATATAAGCAGCCAGTCAAAATGTTCTGTGTACCCTGTCATTCTGCATAAACTAACCCTGTTCAAGAAAAAAGCATTTTCCATTCATTTTGCATATGTTTAACTGTTTTCAGCTATAATTAATTGTCATGTCATGCAAACTAAATCCTCAACAGAGTATCATGACTGCCAAATATATTACAAATTGCTGTGAAAAAAAATGAAAGTAATTCCAAGAGTAATTTACATTGGTTTGTAGTAAATTTCATATTGTTGTTAAAGTTGAAAATAGTGATGCCTGAAGACCAGTTTTACTGCTTTATAAATCTTATTTTGAGTAGTTGAGTATGTTAATAGAGTTTCTGTAACTACAGTAAAGCCTGCACCACCAATGCAGCAATGAAGATTTTTTTTTTCCCTCCTGAAAATGAAAAATACACCATTTCCTTGAAACTAGGGAGTCAAATTCCTTTTTCTACTTGTTTAACAGGCCAAGATCCGTGCAAGAGCAGCCCCTGCCTCAATGGTGGTACCTGCTACCCACGTGGTTCCTTCTACATCTGTACCTGTCTGCCAGGTTTCAACGGGGAGCAGTGTGAATTAGGTAAACTGGTGCCATCTGGGAGCTGATTAACTCTGGTTTAAAACTCTTGTACGTGAGACCTGCTGTGCTTTAAAGCTGAAGGCTGCATGGACATTTGAAAAATTCTACACCGAAGCCTGACTTCGGGACAATTCCCCATTGTCTCACCCCTTTTCTTTCTCCCCATAAAGTGCACAAACCTGTGCCCACACACAGGGGTTAAGGTAACTGTAAATGAACTGCAGGAGCTGGAATTCACAGCATTGAATTCAAAACCACACCAAATAAAACACAATAATATTTGAGATAGTTCCCTAAGAGCTTCCCATAGTTATTTGAAAGGCTGGTAAGATAAACTAGTCCCAAATGTGAATGAGAAGCTGAGAGCTGAACACAAACTTGAAAATATTTGCAGGAAATTTTAAATATGATCATAATCATTTTCATCTTTGGTACAAATTAGTATTTTGGTAACAATTGCAGCTGAGGAACCTCTTCCAGTTGCCTATGACATCTTTGCACCTCTAGTGACTGTAGATTTCAAGAGACTCACCTATGTGGTTCAGAATAACCAATTTTCCTTCCAGAAAGCCAGCCAAAATATGATAAAATGACTGGAACAAGTAAGACCATAAAATTTGACCAGAGCATATTTTAAAATAGAAATATGTATTTTTTAAGCCTTATACATGATGCAACAATTATTCCTAGTTGTTTGTTGGTTTGTAGATATGTCCAGCTCCTTTCTTATATTTTAATGAATGAACCACAACCAGCAGTTCATTTTTGGATGGAGCTGTTTGCAAAATCTGTGTTGGAGGTGATGCTGTGATTGTTTCAGAGGAGCAGCACTCATTAGGAAACTTTATATGATCTTCATGAAGAGACACACTAGCTTATAACCTGTGCAAAAGCAACCCATGCTGAAAATAATTATATAAAATGAACTCGTACTCTAATTTTAAAGGTGAAGACAAGGTGTTTTAGCAGCTGGAGGAGGCAGAGACAGACATGTTATTTGTTTGCTGTGCAAGACCATGAGTGCTGTGATGGTTTGTCCTTATCTCGATAAGATTAGACAAGAAAGAAATGAGAAATGCAAACCAACAGGATTCCAGACCCTGCTGTTCTGCAGACTGAAATTAGCAGTCTGTTTAATGCTACACGATAAGACTTGCAATATTTGAGTTTTGTGGAGATATTCGAGGTCCCTGGTGGTTAATGGGAATTTTTGTTGTGCCAGGGTCCCACACAAAAATCAGATTTTCCACCAGAAGACAGCTGCATGGCATTCCTCTTTCTCATCCACGCAGTCACCACTGGGATCTTTTGCAATGCTTCATTCTTCTGCTCTGAACTGGTCCCAGTCACCAGCCTGACTAAGTCTGCAGAGCATTTCCTTGCTGGGTGTTGGGTGGGTGATGAAACCACTTTTATTTTCTGCTGCAGACATCGACGAGTGCCAGTCCAACCCGTGCCGGAACGGAGCCACGTGCATTGACAGCCTCAACACCTTCACCTGCCTGTGCCTGCCCAGCTACGTTGGGGCTCTCTGTGAGCAAGGTAAGGGGGTTCCCTCACCTGTGCTGCTGGACACTCATTTCCAGCCCAAAATCCTTCTGGAGTAACAAGGCAAAGCCTCCTAAAAAGGACAAGGTGGAAGAATGCGACAAAAATCTGCGGGAAGTCACCAGTGGTGAGGAGAGCTCCTAATTTTTGTTAGACTTCCCTGGCTTGTGGTTCAGGGCTTTTTCCCATCTCTCACTTTGCACAAGCCCTATCCACATGCTAACCTGAGTGGAAGCCGTGTTGCCATGTACAAAATATAAACTGATATATGGGGCAATTTCTGTGTCAAAACAAGAGATTTCAGGTGTTGCTTTACAGCAACAGTTTTCAGGTGGCTCCAGGCCTGCTTGGTTGTGCTGCCTTGCAAACTGCTGGGAAGACACATAATGACACATAAAGCTCTCTCATTACTGTAGTGATGGTTAATGAATAGGAGCACAGTTTCTCTCTTAAAAATTTACATGTGGTGTGAAAAATGTATCAGAACCCATCACCTCCAAAAAGCATCAGTGAGATGTAGGAATAGTTTAGTGAATAAGACAGATTATATATCCATCCACTGGGGACCACAGCTTTGACAACTTCATCCTACAATTTTCAATATTATTTGCTCTGGGATTATTTTAGGAAAGGTAGGTGCAGGATTACAACTCATGACAAGGAGATTGTAAAAGGCTTTCTAAGCTGGACAACTGAAATCAGATTGACTATCCAAGTGGCTGTAGTTGTTAGAAAATTGCAAGAAACTCCACTGCATTTACGGGAAGCATTTGCAGTGCAAGATGCTTACTCAATATGTGGGAGGAGGAATAGGGTAGCAACATTTGTTCTGTCAATGAAATTAATGAAGGCATTTCCGTGGGAAAAAGAAATGGTGCTTGCTAAACTTAGGAAAATATTTTTCTCCTTTTCCTTCAGCTGAATGATTTTGGTCACAGGTGAATGAACTAAACCTTTGGATTTGTTTAATTAATATTGTGTATTTTCATGTTTGTTTCTCAGCTTCAGTGAAGAGCAGTTTGCAAACTCTTCCAGCTCAGCCTGTAGGCATCTGTTTGTTAGAGATGAAAAATCTCAGAGCTGATCAGCTCCAGCATTTTTACTGTTTAACCTTTTCGGCAGTTTGCCTAACCTTGTAACTTGAGAAGGCTTTCTGAATCTTGCCTCCCAAATTAAAAATTGACAGTGTTTTCACACCAAAAGAAATAAATGTTCTCACTCCCTTCCTCCTCCTCTTCATTCCAGCAAATCCATAGTAGTGAGTGGCTCTGAGTGCCATGGTAGCTTTAAGCTGCTTTTTATGACCAACCTGAGAGTGCATTTTAGGTGGTTAATGGGAACATTTCCTAGTTTGTCAATCAGAACCAGAGCTGTGCTCTCTCAGCTTTGGAATTTAAATTTCCTCCACTTAAAGTCCTGCAGTGGTTTGGGACTTGGGAAAAGGTTTTAGTGCCAAATTTCCACTCTACCAGACAAAATAAAACTGTGTTGGCGATTCAGACATGGTTGTCTGGCAAGCAGGCTTTATTTCAAGGCATCAAGTGTTGACCTCACTAGATTTAAAGACCAGCCAGGACGACAGAATGTGCACCTCAGTGCCACAGGAAAGGTGGAGCTCAGCCCACCAAGATTATATTTCATTACTCTTTTTTTTTCTTTTTTTTTTTTTTAAATTCAAATATACTATTCATTTTACAAAGCTTCAAAAAAATCAGACTGAAGGGATTTCATAGGCACAGTGCTGAGCATTCAAAATGCTGTGGGAGGGAATGGGAACAAGGGAGCATGCACTGCCTTTGGAAATGAAGCTCAGAGAAGGAGGTCACCACATCTACACCCACTGCACTGGTGCAGAAGGAAATATAGAGCTCTAGATTTCACCCAAATGCCCCCGTGGGACTGCTCTGGACTAAGGGATCTTCGACAGGGGTATTGTGCTGGTGTCAGCATTTGGAGGGGACGTGACCAGGGGACAGCACAGCTGCATGCCAGGGAGCTCTGGCAGGTGGTGAAGTTAAAGGAACCTTCTGGCTGAGCTAATCCAGGCTGAGGAAAATCAGTCCTGAGACTCAGGGAGCTGGAACTGGCTCCCTGACAGCCCTTCCTCTTGCCAGGTGGAAAGAGTTCAGCAATCTGAGCCCGGGAACATCTTCCTGAAGCGAGCTGAATTTGTCAGATGTTAGAAACAGTGCAGCTGAAAGTTCCTTCAAAAATTTGCCTTTAAGCTAGATTGTTAGCTCAGTTAAGACAGCATCACTTCTGGTGCAGGTGAGATTTAAAGGGACAATATCCTCTTTTGCCCACCAGCTGTATCTTTTCAAAGGAAAGATGCATATTCTGCTTGTCACTTGTTGACATTTGAACATCGTCCCTTAAAATTCATAAATATCCCCAAAACACTTTTCCAAAGAGCAGCAGGAGATTACAGTAAATCTTGGTGTGACTTTTATTCTGGGAGAGCCATCAGTCTTTCCATTGTCATCCCTCCGTGAAAAGCCCCTATGACAACTCTCAGGAAATGGTAGAGACTTGCAATTTGAACCTCAATTTTAAGGGTGAGTTCTCTTTGTGAGAACTGGACAAACACCTCTGTGGATTTTCCTCTTCCTTCCTTGGCTGGCTAAATTTTCCTTTTCTTTTTCTCCTTTTTCTGCTCTAGCTGGTGTCTACCTGCTCTCAAGGAATGTTTTAAGCTTAAGGTTTGGCTTGCTTGCAGCTGCACATGTGTGTAAAAATGGCACATGTGTGTTTGTAACAGAATGCGCCTCCTTGGGATAATTCAACCAGCTGCTCTCTTCCAGGTTCTGAAAACAAAACAACTGTGGGTTTTAACCACCCCATCAGGAATCATGTGTTCTTATAACCCAAGTTCATTGTTTCAATGTCTGTGATTACTCCAGTCTCATTTAATTCACTTTGTTCCCAGGGCTTGGTTGGTTGGGATTGAAGTAGTTGAGAAGGGCCCAGGGAAAAGATACATTCTGAAAACAGATGGTCTCTAACTGATGTCTGTCAGCTGAAAAGGGATTATTTTGGATGTTTACTAGAGAAATGGGTTTCTCCTCAAGATGTGTGGGCTAAGTGGTCTCCAGCATTTCCTCATTAGCTGAAGGCAGAGAGTCACTGATAAAATTCACAGCTGAGTAAGACTCTCATTATGTTCTGGTACCTGTGTCAGTCTTTATTTCCTTTAAGCCTCTTCTGGAATTTCTTTAAAGACAATGGACCTATTGACAGCAGCACTGAAAAAGCAGTCCTTATTTGAGTATCAAACCTACCGAGAACTCTTTTTTTTAATGCAGAGTTAAGGGATGTTGTTACACATGTTCAATTGCAGTTACAGAGAACAGAAGCTGTGAGAGCAACTCCTTGCACACACCCTTGAAAACCCTTGTAAATTGTCATAAACCCTGGACGAGTTTTAAAACACCACAAATATGGTGACCAGTGTTTCAGTCTTTCCATCACATGCTGGAATAAAGTTACAGAAATCTGGGACTGGGTACACAATGAATGTGAAGCATTGCATTCAGTAAGTGCTTGCACCAACTCTGCTCACTGTGGTTGGGTCAGAAAATTTACAGCCACCTGCAATCCGTGCTTCAGTAAAGGCACTGAAAATTTATACCCATATGGAACCCTTTTACCTTTTTGTCACCCTTTCAGCTTTCTTCATTGAGTAAGGGTTGCACACTGAGGACAAAACTCTGCAGAGATGAAACTGTTCCCACAGTTTTACTTGCCTGGTTTGCATTTTTTCATCCTCTACCATCTCGGATTTTTCTTTCCCTATACATTTTTTCCCTCTTCTCATCAACCTCTCCTCTAAAAAATAACCAAACCAACCCTCAAAAATTCCAACAACAAACACCAAAAGCAAAATCCCTCAAAAAACCAAATCCCAGAATCCCCAACCACTCCCTCAAACAAAAAATCATCTTTTCCAGCATCTAAAAACATCATGTATTCTATAACCATCAGTTCTGGTTTGTTTTGGTTTGGGGTTTTTTTTAAGATTTGGGATACACACAGGTGCAGAAGTTACTTAATTTTTCCCTTTGTCAGTGTTTGGCATCTTTTGCCTTAAGAAGAGGAATTGTGGTATTTATAATTTATGCTCAGGCCATTATATCTGACTTTGTGAACACAGCCCTCTCAGTTTTGTATTTTCAAGCCCCTTTGCCTCCCCAGCGTGCCTTTCAGCAGATCCTCTCCCAAATCCTTCTTCCCTAGCAGAGGCCAGGGAAGATTTGGTTAGAATAGCCTGGAAATCCTCTCTGGCCATGTTTTTCTCAGCTCCTTGTTATTATCTGACTTGTTTCCTGTGGGACAAAGGAGTCCCTGAACAAGATAAATAATAAAATCTTAAGTGCCTTCACAAAGGACATAGGTCTGTTAGTCAGCCTTGTGTGGTTAAACAAATGTTGTAGAAAGCCCAAGGCAGACTAAACTTTAAAAATTACCTAGATGCCAGAGATTAAAGCTGTGTCTGCAGCCTGCACCTCACACGGAATACAAAGAGGGTAAAGACAGAAAAACTAACAATTTGATTATGTAGACTACATTCCTTTTTTCATAGCTGGGATGACTCCAGGCACAAGCAGTTCTCTACAGTTCAACTTCCTGGAAATAGAAGGGAGATAATCAGTGTAAGCTTGATTATGTCTTCGCATTTGGTACCTTTATGTCAGTATTGATGACTTTTGGGAAATTATTTTGATATCAGACTCCTAAGAAAATGACTACATTATTAGTGTCAGAGAAATTCTGATAAGCCTCTGACGTGGCTTTGCCACATTTTGTTTGCGCTTTGAAATCCATGTATGTACATGTAAAACCTAGTTTGTGTCATGGGGGATTTAAACCCTTTTTTGAAAAAAATAGACAATTTGGTGTGTCAGGATGGAAATAGCCCCTTCCTGCTGTGAATTAAGAACCTGTGCTGTGAAAAACTGTTTTTTAGGTGTTAGCAGCTCAAACCTAAGTAATCCCTTAGTTAAGGTATTTGCAGCCATCAGCCCTTGGCATGTACTGCAATATTTGGCTGTTTCTGTACTCAGGCAAAAAGAGCCTTTTTGGCCAAAGCATGTTACTGACCACTGACTGCATTGACCTACTGAAAATGAAAAATCCAGTTTCCAGCCCAGAACATCTCCATAACTCTGGAAAGGCTGGAACAGTTGCCTTCAGACACCATTTTCCTTGGGGGGCTGATAAAATTTGGAGGGAGGTAGCAGATTCCTGTTGGGTGGGTGGGGTGGCCAGACCTTGTGCTTCTGTTCCTCAGCATCCTGAGGCCTCTCAGGGTGAGCCATCCCATGCTAAGATAGCTGTGGCTGAAACACACTGTAATCTTGTGTTGAAATGTCCTTTATGGTGCCATTGTATCTGTCAAGGCCCTAAACTCCCTGCCTTTCCCCTGTTGTTTCTCCCACTCCTCCCTAAAACTCCCTCTTATCACTGGCAAGTCCTTCCCATCCTCAAGCACAGCTCAGACACCACACATCCAGACATCACACTTGTTTTGCCCACCTTATTAATGCTGATTTTCCCCTGTGATTCATCCCTGCAGAATGGAACTGAGACTCTTGTGTTTTTTGCCATCTATTCTGTTTACAGCTGCCTAACCTTGACAGAATAATTAACGTCAAATACACAAGTTGTTTCTGTTCCAAGGCTTGTGTTTATTTCTCTTTGAGCTGAAAGGGTAGAGTGGCTGGTGTGAATTCTCTCTGTGATGCATTCTTATCAGCACCGTGCCTCATGCAAGCACAGACAATGTGCAGTTTCATTACGTTGTATTTCAGCTTTGCAAAGCTCCTAACAAATTGATGCCTAAAGCTGGCTTCATCAAGGAAGATGGGTTTTGGGGGAGGATTTGGAGGTGTGAGCTCAGAAAGATAGTATTGCAGCTTTGTTTCTGCTGAGTGAACAACCACAATAATTTCCCTACATATAATTTTCAGTTATCAGTTTCTTCCAAACTTAGGTTAGTACAGTCACTTGAAGAACCATTTGTCCTTGCAAGTAAAAATTCCCATCCCCACATACAGGCTCAGAAAACTGATGAAATGTAGGTTTACTGCAGTCCAGCATCCAGGCATTTCATCCAGACAGGGTTATGGATGAAGACAGACTCCTGGAATTGCCCAGATTCAGCTTAATTCACTCAGTGGGAAATCCACAAAGTTTCCAACTGCAGTTATATGCCTTAGATAAATAACAGTCTTGCAGTTTGTGCTGGAAGTGGGTAAACAGAAGTAAGGTCTCAAGGATGGATGTACTGAAACTGGGTAAGAAGAACTACCTGAAAATGAGTCTTCAATGATGAGTGTTTGATTTTGCCTTGACAGATGGGATTTTCTTGAAGCTTTGTCCCACAGAAAATCCATTGGTGTAGACAAAACGTGCCTGGTTTTGGTGCGTTGACCAAATGTGCCTGGTTTTGGTGCGTTGACCAAACATGTCTGATTTTGGTGCACTGACCAAACGTGCCTGGTTTTGTTGCGTTGACCAAACGTGCCTGGTTTTGTTGCACTGACCAAATGCGCCTGGTTTTGGTGCATTGACCAAATGTTCTTGGTTTTGATCCATTGAACAATTGTGCTTGGTTTTGGTGCACTGACCAAATGTGCCTGGTTTTGGTGCGTTGACCAAACATGTCTGATTTTGGTGCACTGACCAAACGTGCCTGGTTTTGGTGCACTGACAGGGATGTGCTTTGTCTCTTTGCTGCAGACACGGAGACCTGTGACTACGGCTGGCACAAGTTCCAGGGGCAGTGCTACAAGTACTTCGCGCACCGGCGCACGTGGGACACGGCGGAGCGGGAGTGCCGCCTGCAGGGAGCACACCTGACCAGCATCCTGTCCCACGAGGAGCAGATCTTCGTCAACCGTGCGTACCCACGGGGCTCCTCTGCCCCACAGCTCGGCTGCCACCACACCAGGGAGATCCGGAGGTGTCAGAGAGTGCCCAGAGGAGGGGCGTGGAGATGGGGAGGGGTCTAGACAGGAGCTGAGGTCACTTGGGTGGTTCAGGTGGGGAAGAGGAGACTCAGGTCTCATTGTGGTCTCCGGCATCCTCTGAGGGGCATCTCTGATCTCTGCTCCCTGTGACAGGGACAGAACCTGAGAGAATGACCTCAGGAGTTGTGGAAGGGCAGGTTTAGGCTGGATTTTAGGGAAAGGTTCTTTCCCCAGAGGGTGCTGGGCATTGCCCAGGCTCCCCAGGGAATGGGCACAGCCCCAAGGCTGCCAGAGCTCCAGAAGCATCTAGAAAATTCTCCCAGAGATGCACAGGGTGGGATTTTGGGGTGTCTGTGCAGGGACAAGGGCTGGACTAGATGATCTCTGTGAGTCCCATCCAACTCAGGATATTCTGTGAGTCTTAACAAGAGAAATCACTGAGGGTTCAGAGCTGGTGAGATCTCCTCCTCAACACTCAGCTTTTATATCTCCAACTTAAAACATACTTTTAGAACATTTAATAAAAGGCACACTTTTGTGTTATAGATGTTTACTTCTGCAGTTAATACAAGTTCTCTATCACTATTAAGTTAATATCACTCACTGTTTGTTAGATAGAAAATACTTTTTGTGGGGAGAAATGAGAACAAGGACTTTTGTTTTGACATTGAAACTTTTTTGAAACAGTTTGTTTTCTGGACACTTAAGGTATTTTGTGCATATGACATCAAGCCAATGCCACCATATATTATGTTAGTTAGGCATAAAGAAATAGCTACTGTGCTGTATTGTAAAATTTAGACAACACTGGTCACAGCCTAACCAAAAACTGAAAAATGTGGATTAGAATATGTGATTTTAATTTTTTTTCTTTTCTTCCCCTCATATGTTCTCAGGTAGGAAATTAATTCTCTTTTCCTTGGTAGATGTCACTGGGAGTGAAGAGACAGGGTCTTTTAAAACTGTTAGATGAGAATCTGCATTTTTATACACATCTCAAATTAAAACCAAAAAGCTGAAAAAGAGCCTCTAAACCAGCCTTTAGCACAAAGAGCAGAATAATCCTAAGAACAGGATGTCTGATTCATTCCGCATGAAATTATTTTCTTTGGTGAAATCTCTTCCATTTATGGGAAGGTTAATGAAAATACCCTTCTGGCTCCCTAGGTATTGGCCATGACTACCAGTGGATTGGCCTCAATGACAAGATGTTTGAGCGTGACTTCCGCTGGACTGATGGTAGCCCACTGGTAAGATGCCTTTGAGCTGAAATCACTCACTCCTTTCTTTTTGTGGTAGCTTATCAAATTCCCACTAGCAATGAGGGAAGCTGCATTAAAAAAAAAACCAAAAAAACCCCAAAAAAACCATACCAAAAAAAACAGCCAAAGAACCCCCCTGTTGCTAAATATGGACCCAAGCAAACAGGCAGTAAATTCATTTTGAGATACCTAATATTTTGTGGTTTAGCCCTAAGCTCTTGTTCTTAGTTCCTGTTATTGCATGCGTGGGAACTCTCAAAGGTTTCAAATAGAAATACTCAAAAGTCTGAGACTGTGGTAATTTAAGGGTCTCTGCTGAGATGGTTTGTGATCTTCTTGCCTTGCGCAAGGCCACGTGTGGCAATTCTCCTCACTCACCAGGATGCATTTCTGGGGGATGATCTGGCATTCAAGATCTTGCCTTTGCTGGGTCTCTGGGGTGCACAGAGGAGCCTCACAAGTATTTCTGGAGGCTGCTCTGTGTGGCAGCCATCCTTAGCTGGTTCAGGAGGCCTGTAGCCCATAATTCACCCATAACATTTTAAGATGCTGTAGATACCTCTTGACTCAAAAAGGAAAATCAGCAGGAGGGGGAAAACATCTTCACTCACCATCAACGACCCTGAATCAAAGAGCTGATGGACATAGGAAATGATCAAACCCTTCCCCATTCAAAATAATCTCTTCTGTAGAAGGAACAGATGATTTATTTGCTGTTGAGCACCCAGTGAAGAACATTACATTAAGAAAAAGCTCAAACTGGTTATTATTTTCCCTTCCAGTTGTGAACTTTTAAATCAGAGAGCATCTGGACACACCTGTTGTTGCTGCAGACCATGTGGCTGCAGCTGATGTAGAAGGATACCTGGAGGAAGGCAGCCTTCATTTATTGCCATTTCATGTAAATATCCAGAGCCTTAAAGTGCTCTGAAATGGCTTTGAAATGAGACATTTATTGGGGACATGGTTGTGTGTGGCAAAGAGGGGTGGGAAATGGTGGTGAAGCTTTCTGTTGCCTCACTGGTGGCTCAGGGTGGTGCCAAGGCACCCATTGGTGATTCCAGACACCAGGTGTAAAATAAGATAAATGGTTAGATATTCCAAAGACAGAGTTGTTGTGCCACTGATGAATCACCCTGGTCTAGTGGAAGGTGTCCCTGCCCATGGTCCCTCCCAGTGCAAACCATCTTATGGTTCTATGCATTTGAGGAAATTAAAACTAGGGCTGAGATCCCATTTTTTTAAATTCAGGCTACTGACTGAATGGAGCATTATGGCTTTACTGTAATTTTCAATTTTAAGAAATTAAGATATTCTAGGAACAGAGTGGTACCATCTGTCCAACAGATTTCTGGTTTGATTGATCTTTTTTTCCACCTTATTTTTCTTTCATTTTTAACAACTTCCCTCTGTCTCTTCCTTCAGAAACAATTTAGGTGTCTCTTGAAATCATTTATGTTCATTACTTCAATAGATTTTCCTCATAACTTATTCCATATGGTTTCTGGATCCCATGGTTCTGAGCAGCTGCCTCATTTGTTCCTTTTTCTCTGGCTTTTAACTTATTTCTCATACTTCCTAACCACTCTTGTTGTTGCAGTGATTTATTACTTCTCTAGTAATTAATAAGAATGATAACATAATTAAATATATACATCCAATCTATTTCCCTGATGTTGTCCTAAAATTGCAGTGAATATAAATACTACGAAGGTAGAAAATTTGCCTCTTTTATGTGGGTGCAGGTAAGCAGAATTCATGATGGCTTTAAATGCATTAGCATAATTTGTGATCATAAAAATCAGCATTATTACACCACCACTCAGGTTCTAAATTGAATTTATGAATCTAGAGGTGACTCTTGCCTATAGCCAAAATTTAAATAGCCTTAACGTGTTTCATGTATCAGGGTGCATGTGTATTCAGCTGTTTCTAAATTTGTTTCCCAACTCTATTCACTCTCCAAAAAACATTGTCTGTCCACAATTCCATTCAACACTTCTGGCATGGGGGAAAATTTGTCAAGTGTGCTGGGATCCCCCTGATATCAGTTTTCTCGGAGATACGATCAGAAAAGTGATTGTGCAGCTACAAGTGGTGCACATTCATCTTTGTCTTGATACTTCTTTGAATTTTCTCCAATAACAGCTTGGTTCAGTCCAAAAAATCATGCTTGCATGACTTTATGAGGTTTTATGGATTAAAAATAAACCCCTGACAGTTCTGATGCTCTGTGCACTTAAAAGAAAAAGCAAATTAACAACAACAACAACATCAAGACATGTTGTGGGTGACAAGTTTCTCTTTCACATGAATTTTCCTTCTGAACCAAAACAAGCCCCTAGAATTGGGAATTGGGAATGCTTGAAACACAGGCTCCACTACTGGAGACACAGAAAAAGGTTTATATTACTTTGGTACTCATTTCCCACCAACATGAGGAAACCAACAGAAATAAGCAGCACACTAACAACAACTTTTTTTTCCAGATATTTTATTGGCAATTTTGGGAAAAGGGATAAAATACCTTTTTTTTTCTCCTTTCTTTGCGCCTAAAATGTTTTCCAACCAATGGGTTCAATAGAAGGAAATCACTAATTTTTTGACATTTTCAGCCCCTGAAAAGTTGTGCTTTTCCAGATTTTTTTAAACTGAGGCCAAGAGCCAGCCAGCATTAAACATGATATTTGGGCAAAGCATGTACATGACAATAGAGAATTAAGATTCTTACTGGGAAACCTACACTGAACTTGAAGTATCTTTGACAGGCTCTCAGCCCTTCTGAAAAAACTGTCTAGTTACCTAATAATGGAGTAAGTGTAATCAGCCACTTTTGACACCTTGGAATTCTTCCTTTTTCACCCCTATAGAAAATACTCTGTGTTAACCATTCATCAAAACCAGCAGCAGAAGTCAGAAAGCCTCCCCCAAAAACTCCTGTGTTCCTGTGCCCATTTTTTGTGCTTCAACTGGAATTTATGTTGAACTTGGAAAAACAATGCCAGGAAGCAAGTTTTGTAAAAGATTTAGAGTGGTCTTGTAAATTCACACTAGCTCTCAGAGTTCCTGGAGGAAAATGTTGGTGTCTTGAATTAAGTGAATGCAATTGATTTCAGTGAGAAAGCAAGAAATAGTATTTAAATCTTCTTGGCCCACATGACTTTTCTCCATATTTGCATTGAGTCTGCCTGTTTTCCATAAAAAACAAAACAAAACAAAAAAACAAAACCAAAAAAAACCCCAAAACCACAAACCCAAAACCCCCAACTTTTAGGACAAGAAAAATCATCCTAATAAAATAGAAACAGACCCCTAAATCACAGTATTTGGAGGTCCTGTTCCTGAATAGAGAACCTGAGGAAACTTTTTGGTCTACCTCACTGAAATGTTTGATGCATCATTATCTGTGAGATTTCAAATTGATTTGGCGGGATTATTCCTTAACTGGAAAGTGGTTTTAATTCAAAACTAGTTAGCAGTTTCCTGCCTTTCAGGCAAAATGGCACAGTCTTGTGCAGATAAAGCCTCACCATCTGCTGGTAAAACACACATTTTCAGCTTGCTGAACCCACTGCAACCCAAACACAGACTGGGCTTGAGAAAAGCAAAATTACTTGTATAAAGTGGTTGTGTCCCACTTCTCATGCCCTAATGTTTAATTGCTAGCTCAGGTGGCATATTCCATAAAGAAAATAGTTTTCAGGTAACTGGTCTATCGTTACAGGATTTTTTTTTTGGCCAGATGAATTTGCTTATATTTGTCTTTTTTTGAATTTTCTTCAACAAACAAATTGGGATCTTCTTGGCTAAGGCCAGAACTTATCTTCGAAGTGCTCCTTGGCTAAGCTTAGGGAACATTGTCCAATAAGCAGAATAAAATAGGCTTAAATTACAGTAAGCTGTGGGATCCAGTGGCTGCTCACATGTATGTGGTTTTTTCAGATTTTCTGTGCTGCACCTGGGTGGCAGGGAGCAATCTTTTCTCATCTACATCGTGTGCTTGCTCTCTCTTTTTCTTTCTTTTTTTTTAATTCCTCTTACTTATTTTTTTTTTCTATTTTTGAAAAAAAATGAGTTTTCAGTGGTTCTGTTGGTTGGGACAGGTGGAATTCATGTTCTGGAGCTGATGAGCCACACAACAAAACAATTTTTTGGGCAAAACAACGACAACCTTTTTTTATATGAAGGGAAGGGAGTTGTTGGCAGCTGTGTTAGTGCAGCACAAAAAGTGGGTCTCCTTCCAGGAAACCCAGATCCTCACACCTGGGGCAAGTTCAGTGGGAGCTGGGGCCACTGCCACCAGCCTGGGACTGGGAGCATCTCCTGAGGTCGTGTGGACGAGCAGGAAACTGCAAACTCTGGCAAATCTGCCTGGCCCCTGATTTCAGATAATTTGTCCCAAAAGTGAAGGTGGTGAGAGCAGGCTCTGAGGTGTGTTCAGAGAACTTGCAGCAGCCCAGCTCTTTCAGAGCTTTGTTAATCATTGCTTCCTGAAAATCAAGCCAATTTCGGCTCAAGACGTTTCAGGTACGATTACATTGAAACATTCAAGAGGCAGGAGAGAATAATATGGTGTTTTTTAGAGCATGTTTTGCTAGCTCTGCTTTTCTTCTCTTCAGGGTAGTTATGGGGCTGTTCTGTTGGCTTTGGTGTGGGAGAACATTGTTTCCCCTCTGATATACATTCTACAGTGCAATGAAAATGTCTATATGAATTCTTTATTTACATTTAGAAAATTACAGAATCTAAATTGTTCTTGCACTTTACTGTAGACTTTCCTTCCAGCTTTTCTGTAACTGTGAACAACTCTTTTAAGTATGCATCAAGGACAATCTTCATCCCACAATTATCTATAAGGCTCTAAGCAGTGAAAACAAACACATTTGGGAAAAAAAAAACCCACAGGAAGCAAGGCCCAAACACTCACACAACTGTGTAAGCCCAGGAATTTGCCTACTTGGATCTCCTTATACTTTATATGTGATGCAATACAAACTGCAGAACCACAAAACTTACATTATCAGCCGAGGCATTTCATAATTGATCAAAGGGAGAGAGGACACAACGGGAAGCTTGAAAGTGCACCAGCGAAATCGAATTTAAATAATTCACTTAGCTCTGTGAATGGTAACTTTTACAGCTGTAAAGCACACCCATCCAAACAGAAAAATAAAAAAAAAGGGAAAAAAAAAAGAAAAGAAAAAAACCTGGTGTTGCTTTTGGCAGCTCCCCCTTTGTGTTTGCTAAGGACCCTTGTGAGCAGGCACGGCAGACAAGGAGCCCTTTGGAGCTGTTCATGTTATGGATTAAGCACATACAGCAACTTGGGGCTGTGCCCAGGGCCCCCCGCCCCACGAGGGGGGTTATTCACATCCCCTGGAAAACGCTGCTGATAATTAGTGCTTTGTAGGGCAGTGAGCTCACTGCCATTACATAAGATTAGTGCTGTAATAAGGAGCTGGCCAGCGTCTGTGGCCAGATTGTCTGTCACTGGGAGAATGCTGCCAGCCAGGAAAGGGGAATATTGCCACTTTTAAGGCTGTACAGAGACCCTGCCCTGGTTTTTCCCCCTCTTCAGCATGGGGGTGTTTATGCTTTGTGTTCTGCAAAGCTGGGTCCTCAGGTTGTCTGTGTTAGGTAGCGGCATTAAAATAAAAATAATTTAAAAAAAAAAAAAAAAGAAGAAGGAAAACAACCCAGAAACTTAATTCTGGCAAAAAACAAAGCCCTCTCTTTTCCTTCCTTTATTGGTCGGTGAATCAGAAGGCTTCAACTTGAGCAAAACTGTAACTGCACCCCTCTCAGAAAGAGTAACTTCATTGAGCACACACACACACACACACAAAAAACCCCCAAACCTTCAAAAGGCACGGAGTATTGTAGTGAAGGAGCCTGCCTCTGAGGGTTAAGTAAAGCAAACAAACTAAAAAAGTGCTGTAGTCAGCTGCAAACAAAAAGCTCATTGTGCCCATGTCCCACAGGATCCTTGGAGAAGGAGATTTTAAACCTACCAAATGTTTTGGTTCTGTGCTGCAGTCAGTCATTATGGCCTCTTTTTAAGATGCTCATTTGACCCACATTTAAATGGAGGAGAACTATATAATGTTATTAATGACAGGTATATTTTTGGTTCAGGATGTTGTAACGAGGGCCTCTTGGACAAAGTGAGGTTTTGTCTTGTTTTTACCAGGGGTAAAATTCTTCCTTAAATTCTTCCTTCAGAGACTTTTTACTGCTGGGCTGAAATTACTCGTTACTCTGGGCTAAAATTCTTGGACAGCTTCAAACCTGCAGTAATTGTTGACAAAGTGCAGGATTTTCCTTTTTTTTTTTTTTTTTTTCTCTCCAGTGGCTCTCCTGGTAGCTGTGCACAAAAAGATTAAATCACACCCCACACAATTTGCATCGTGCTGCTAATATATATTCATGTCAATGTGACTCCAAAGCAAACATGAATTACACCAAACCAGAACTTTGCCATTCATTTTTAACGTGATTTCTCAGCTGCTGAAGTGACTTCTGAGAGCCCATCACACACAGCATACCCTCAATATTTAAATGTACAGTGTGTGATGAAAGCTGTTATTCTGAAAACAAAACATGGTAAAGGGCAGGTAAAAGTCCACGGCTTCATGTAGCTTTGAAAGGGTTAATGAAAGTTATAATTCTGAATAATTGTAATTTTGGAGCAGCTCTGGGCTTTGGAGCAAGTAGACAGCGTCACCTAGTGGGGTTTCACTGCCAAACTCGCTGTTTTTGGCTTCTCTTGGAAAAAATCGTCATTCCACGGTATTGTTTTAAAAACATCCCAGAGCTAGTTATCTGCTCCACCATACAATCATTTCTCCCCAAAACTACAGGACTGACGGTGCTTTTATGTTTCAATTTCGTCAGGTAGCCTTTTTTCCCCACTGTTTGAATTTCAATTAATTGGATTTCTTTCCCAAATTATTTCTTTTTGCAGAGCTCTTCCTGCTTATTCAATCTGCAATCGCTTCTTGTGCCTACCCATAGATGCACATGAATGTATGTTTTCCAGAGTCCCTTTCCTTTTTTGCAAGCTGCTCCATGGGACTCAAAAAAGTTTTTCAATACATTCCATCTCTCTGTTACCAAAAAACCCAACCCCTGCAAGTGAAATCTTTTGCAGAAGTATTTAGCAGAGCTCCTCCTGGGAGTTTGTCTTGCTCACAGTGTGACTCAGTCATGGGGACTGTTGGGTTCCTGCCTGGCCCAAACCCTGCCAGTTTCCCAAATCTTATGCAAATAAAACTCAGATTAGGAGCTAAAGGGAAGGCATTCAACCAGAACCCTAAAAAAAAAAATCAGGATCACGACATGTGATTTTTGTGTGTACTTGTAGATAGGTTTAAATACAGGAGCTGTCTTCAAATTGGTTTGAGTTTCTCCCAGCAAAGATTTATGCACACACTTGGTCCCTCCTTCAGGCAATTATTTTAGCATCTGTCTGAATCTGCATGTGCTCTTCCCTGTGATTGTCCCCCTTAAGGCATGACCCATGCCTTTAAATCAAGGTGTGTGCTGAAGCTCTCACTGAATGGAGTTTTTAATCTCAAGGACGCTTTTGGTGAGTTTTGTCAGTCTGCTTCCTTTCATAAAATTAAACAGAAAAATCCTTTGCAGGACTAGAGGGAATTTTAGTGGAACAGAGCCTGCACTATAAGATAACTTATTGTCTTTCCCATGTAAAAATGCATTTAAATACTCGGTGACCTTAATGGAAATATTTCATACATTGCCAAATCTTCACAGAAATCTAGTTCATTTTTTTTCCTATGGAAAAGAAATGCAATCCTGTTTAAACTTCCCAAGTGTCTCCTGTAACAGCATCAGTGCTGTTACACAGTCACAAATGAGGGTTTCCTGGACTGGTGCATGTGCTCATTGTAACCTCGTGCTGATCTCGTTGAAGTTCAGCCACCCAGTAATTCCCGAGGCTCACTGAAAGTGAGACGTAATTTTTACTTAAGCTGTCCAATTACAACAACCCCCACAGTGAGGGACTCATTCAGGGCCTTTCCTGATAAAGATTTCTAAGACTTTGTCTGCTATTGTGAAGATAAAAAAAAAGAAAAAAAGAAAAGTGTATTCCCATTTTTATCGGAGCCATGGCAGGAGAAGAAAATGGTGATAGTAAGGTTTGCAGTGGTGGTTTCAGATTAGTGATAAATACTAGACAGGAAATGTTGCTTCACTTTCACATGAAATGGCACAGAAAGTATCCAATCAGCCAGTCCCTACTGCTTCCATTGTTGTTTTTTCTCTATTTTGCCTCATTAGTCTTGCATTAAGGAAGAATCAGATAGGGAAGTAGCCAGAACAGAAAGAAAATAAAAATCACTACTGCAAGCTCCAAAAAGTGCCAAGACAGATTTGTAAAGGCAGCTTATTTAAACATGCTGAAAACATGTTTCCTTTCTCCAGAAGGAAAAGCTTTAACCTGTAAATCTAAACAGATGTATTTCAAGTAAATGATTTCCTAGATTCAGTCCTATGCAGAAGATTACTGGCCTTTACACAATACCGAGGTCAAGCAGTAAAGTTTTGTTGGCATCAGGGTTTTTTTTATTGTGCTTCGTTAAACACAATGCTTGTTGGCTATTTTGGAATGCAAAATCCCAGTGATTGATCTCAGGCCCTTGATGACACTTTTGGAGATAAAAGAAGGGCTGAAATCTCCAAAGCAGTGTCTCAAAGCTGAGACACTCCTGGATCCACCAGGGCAGTGCAAGCACCTGAATGAGCTGAGTGGATTACCTGTTAGTAAGGAAATGAGCCCAATAAAAAAGGCTGCTTATCTGAGAATCTAAATAATAAATCTCTCTCGAGGTGAGATCTTGTCCATGATGGGAAGATTATGCCCCTTCTGTTTAATTAGCAGCCATCTGAATGAGAACTGGTAGTGACTGGCTAATAAAGTTTTCTGCTTTACTAGTCTTGCTATAGTCCAGGCTTTTTTAGCTCATTTCATGTGACAAGTCAGCCTGGCACCCAACATGACTGTGACTTTATGCAGTGCCATATAAGGAAATCCTCCCCAAAAATGTGGAACTTAATAAAACATCCTCATGGGCTTTTGAAGCCATCATATCCAAACTCCTCCTGTGAGGCAAGAGAACAGATTTTCCCTGTTTTATGGGCTGTGAATGGCTAGCCCATAAGTGCATTATCAAGTGCCATGTAGGAAGCCTGAAGAGCTGAATCCCAACTCAGCTCCAGCTCTAAGTCATGGACCATCCACACTGCAGGAAAATTTTCAGAGCCTTTTAGCAGAGAAAGCCAGAACAAATAAATTCAATGCGACAGAGAAGGCTTTGCTTTCAACAATAAAACCAAAAAAAGTACAAGTGACATCAACTAATTTTTACAGTATAATTAAAAGCATAGAGTATAAACTCCACTTTTCATCCTGAGATGATGGTCAGGCAGACTCCCAAAGGACCAAATGAAGGTACAGGGACCAAACCCCTGTCCCTGGGGCGAGGTCCTGCAGTCACCTGACTACACAGAAACCTCAGGTTTTTGAGGAAGAGTCCCAACCACCCTGCCACTGAGGGTGTTGAGAGCTTTGCAGAGTGGGTGGTGCAGTGGTGTCTGCCTGAGCCTGAGATCTGTGCTTGATCAAGGACAGGTGGTGGCAAATAACACAGAGAATAAAAAAATTTTCCCGATTTTGGTATCAGTTGTTCTGGTGGAAGGTGTCCCTACCCATGGCAGGGGGTGGGACTGGATGATTTTAAAGGTTCCTTTCAACTCAAACCATGCTGGGATTCTGTGCTTGCCCTGGACCTCCCTCTCCACAGCCCCCTCAGCTGGAGGAGAAGTGTGGCCAGCCAAACTTCCTCTGAAGTACATTTTGAGTCTTGTACATAATTAAGATTATGTCCAGAAATGTACATTCTGTAAGTTCTTTGCATTTTAATACAGAGAAAAAAATTCATGTCAGTTGGGGTAATGTTGCTTAAAAACCAGAGCAGTGATGGTTTTTTGGTCGCCCTGTGCAATCACACAGTGTCAATATTTCTGATAAGGCCTAAAAACCTTACAGCAACTTTTCTTCCATGTATTCACTAAGTATTTGATTCTTTTTTAGGTTTTGTCTTACGAATGATACAGCTAAGAGCATTGCCAGAGGTTTTTTCCCATGAATTTTTTGCTGATATGGGTTTACCGGAGATGGTGCAGTCACCCAGATCTACACTAGTGGAAACCAGATTCATGCCTATGCTCATGCAAAGATCTATTCCATAAGAGAAATGCAAAATATGAGTTTATTTGTCTAGTAGCCTATTCCTCTCAAACTGTGAGAATCTCCTTGTGTCCTTGTCCCATTATCAGTGTCTAAATAAGGAATTGAGAAACTACAGAGGGGCTGGGTGGGGAGCTAAGAAAGCAATTCAGCACTCTGGAACTTCCTCTGCTAAGCATTTCTGGCACCAGACCCAGGCAAAATCAGAGCTCCTCAGCCAAAATAAATCTGTGCAATGACGATATCAGATGTGAGGTAACAGCAAGTCATGCTGGAGGATATCAGACATTCTTGAACAAACCACAGGGCCTAGATGTACTACACTGCAGCCCTGCCAGCTAAGCAAACACAAATTTTGGAGTCATTTTGGCAAGGCAAGTAAGAGCATATGGAGTTTGTGTGCTGAGGGTGGGAGCTGGCAGGCTGCTGAGCACCTCCAGCTCGCACGCCCCCAATAGCAACTAAATATCCTTAATTCCCACACTCTCATCCCTATGGAAGCAAGCAGCTCTGTAGTGTTATTTCCACAACAAACAGCTGCAAGGTTTGTTGAAATCTTTCCTTGGTTCTCAGGACATTATTGATGAAACCTTCTGCCACTAACCTTACAGGTTTCTTTCATTTTTGCATCTATGCACACATTCTTGAAAGAGAATGGATCCTAGGCTTGAGTAAATGAGTTGGTGTGCGCTGTAATTTAGGACTGTTAAACGCTGAAAAGTTGAGATGGAGTTAATTTAGTTCCAGATGAAAAGGGGGATGTTTTATTAGAGGTAATAAATTCAGTGCAGAGCAAATTTATTCAGAGTGTGCTGGTTAAATTGCCAGGATAATTAAAACCTATGATGGGTAAGATGACACGTGGTAGGAAAAGGCTAAGTATTTAACTCATTTTCCTTTCATGGTTTGATTCATTGTAAGGTAAATACTACTTGTGTGGGGTATGTTAACTTTATTTCTAAAATATGTTCACCCAGGCAGTGAATAGGGGTTATTTCAGAAAGCTAAGAAAATAGAAAGCTAAACTTTTATGACATTTATATGGGCCAGCTCTAGTCAGAAAGATGTAAGCAGAGGAAAATATAAGCACTGTAGAAACTGTGTCATTTTGCCCATACAAGGGGCTAGCTGCCTGGTTAATGTCTGGCATTTATGTGAATTCCAGTTCTAACAGATATCTATTTTTATCCTTCCTTAAATTCTTCCTGGAGTGACACAACAGAAATCTCAGTGAAAATCGAAAATCGTTAGGAGTGGTTTCCAAATATTCTCTCACTTTTCTTGACATAACATCATGCAAATCTCAGATTCTGTGCTTTGTTTGGGAGCAAAGTGAGGGATTATCCCACCTCTGCTGACTGCCAGGACAGGAGGCTGTATATCCCCTGACAAGAACTGCTGCACGTGTTTCAATCAGTCTGCCAAAAGTGTTGCTACTTTTCCTGCTGGTTGATTGCAAAAACAGACTGAATCCTCCGAATTTTCACCCAAAAATGACATTATGCTGGTATTTCACAGCTATTTGAAGGTTCTTCTGTGAGCTTTTTTCTTTGTTTGTTTCTTTTGCACATACTAAAAACCATATTTCTACTTCTAAAAGTAGTGCATTTTGAAGAAGTACTTTCTACTTTTATTTATATATTTTCATAGATGTCTGAGGCTAGTTTTTCAACAGAGGGCAGAATTTGAATCACCATTTCTAAAGCTGAGAGGCTGCTGTCTGGGCTCAGTCTGCCACCTAGCATTTTTAGTGGAAACACCAATCTCCACTAGTTTTGGGGGCCACATTCTGACTCTTTCCCTTATGTTGCTCCTAATTCTGCACATCATCCTGTGGAACGACTTCACTAACTGAATGAAGTCATCCAATGTCATAAATCATCCAAGTCTGGGAAGTTAGTCTATAATTTCTCACTCAGTAGATGTGTTCTAATGAGGGTCATGGGATATTTACTCTATTTTCTTGCATTATGCTTCATGACATTTATGTAGGAAAGAGTGTTTTTGACACACTTAGGATCCAGTTTTGCTTGTGTCTCTTTGTTTTGTTCACCTGACATCAGTTTAGAGTAAATGAGAAGTTAGACCAGAATATTTTTTCCCCTTGAGATAATCTTAAATGTAGTGGGAGGATATTATAAGTCTATCTTTGTTTAGCCCATGCTTAGCAACCTGAATCAGACAGTCGAGATTGCTTTGCACCACAGGTGATATCATGTTCTCTTTTGTTAATGTAAATATTCTACAGCACTGGGAATTATGGTTTTGCTTCTCTTTTCTGCAGCAATATGAGAACTGGAGACCAAACCAGCCAGACAGCTTCTTTTCTGCTGGAGAAGACTGTGTTGTTATAATCTGGCATGAGAATGGGCAGTGGAATGATGTCCCGTGCAATTATCACCTTACTTATACCTGCAAGAAAGGAACAGGTACAAACTTTCCAGTGACAAAAGCATAATTTGCTAAATTGCCATTCAATACTTTTTACCAGGTTCTGTGGACCTTGATGGACCCATCAGTTTCCAGTCCTTTTGAACATGTCACTGAGGATGACATGAAGAGTCCTGAAAAAAGGACTTTTTCCTTAAATGCTTGTAGTAACTTCACTTTTTCAGGTTTCTTTGTGTGAGTATGCCAACTTTTTGGCTTGACTTTACATTTAGAATTTAAACCAAAAATGCAATACTGACAATACCACAATATGTGCAATTTTCCAACTTCCATCACTACTGGTTTTGGTTTACAAGACTGGAGATCCACAGGGCAGACTGATCCTTGTGTGGATGTTCGTTTTGGGAGTCCAGCTGAGGTCCCTTCTCACCTCCCCTTAACCAGGGCTCAGAGGCCAGTCCCAGCTCAAACTGGGCTCACAAACTGAAGTTTTGGTGACGCTCTCTCTTCCTTCCAGTGGCTTGTGGCCAGCCTCCTGTCGTGGAAAACGCCAAGACCTTCGGGAAGATGAAGCCTCGCTACGAGATCAACTCCCTCATCCGATACCACTGCAAGGACGGCTTCATCCAGCGCCACATCCCGACCATCCGCTGCCAGGGGAACGGACGATGGGACATGCCCAAAATCACCTGCATGAACCGTGAGTCCTCCGAAGGCAAACCACTGCCAAATCACAAACAGCGGGCTAATTTAACATTAATGAGTCATGAATCTGTGTTTTAAGAGAGCAGCGAGTCTGGTAGGACAGGTTATGGTAGAAAAACACCAAGCCTCCGAAACTAATGGAAATTTTCCTCCGCTGTGTCTACTGGTGCCTTGGAGTGGCTGCCTAGAACAGAGGCTAGACAAGATTAAGAGAATGAGAGTAGATATTTATTGAAGGCCTTAAAAAGATACACCTCGGGCACTCAGAAGCCTCCCAGAGGCCACACCCAAAATGGACAATGGTCACGAGTTTTTCACACAGTTATAAGCTTGGTCCATTTACATTTCAGGGGTTAATCCTCCAGTTACAGCTTTAGGTAATGAAGTAATTTACCCCACAACTCATTTTGTTTCTACTTTTAGGGCCTGAGGCTGTCCTCAGGCCTAGAGGAGTTGTGTTGTCTGACCAAAACGTGAAGCCTGTTAACTAACACTCTATATGGAACTTAGAGTTATGCACTAATGCAGTACAGCTTTTGAAAAACATAAAGGCTAAAATCTTAAGGCATCACTCCAGAAGGCATTAGGATATTTTAAAGTTAGAAAATCCTGGAATCAACAGGTTCTTAATAATGCTAATGATTCTTTCTGCAGCTGTGTGTAACACTGCCACAGCTCCAGTTAATCTCTTGTTTACCCTCTAATTAACCAAGAGTAAACACAACTGTGTTGTGAAGTGTAGCCAGCCCATCCGCAGTTTAATTTTAAACAAATTTCTCTTTTTTTTTTCCCCTTCTCTCCTCCTTTCTCTCTGCAGCCTCCACATACCAAAGGACTTACTCTAAGAAATACTACTACAAACACTCCTCATCAGGCAAGGGCACATCATTAAACTCATCCAAGCACTACCACCGCTGGATCAGGACGTGGCAGGACTCGAGGCGCTGAGAGCTAAATGGTGAATTGGGGATTTCCACCATTTCAGCCAAAGTCGTAACTTTCTGTGCCTTTTTCTATCACTTACAGGAGTATTATCAAATCCTTTTGAAACTACGGACTGCAGTATTTTCAAAGTGTTTTGCAAAAAAAAAAAAAAAAAGAAAAAAAAAAAATTACGGTGTTTATCAGAAAAGTTTAAGAAATAAATACAAAAAAGAGGAGAAGTGCTTATGGGGATAAAAGGAAACCATTTCCAGCCTATAAAGATTATTACTTTTCTATATGCCATCGGTGTGGACCATTTTATGATATGTACCAGCCTTCTGCAATATTTAAACAGCTCAATTTTAGCACCAATGAAAATGTAAATAAGATGATTTTAATGTTGTTTAACTGTGTGTTGTTTTTAAAATCTTGTATATAAAATGAAAAGTCACACTAATTTCAGGCATATTTATGGTTAGAACGGCCTCAGAGGTCTTCAGTCATTTATGATGTTGTTTCTGTGTTGTTTACCTAGGCTGGAAATGGTTGAAATAAAAGACTTCACTGCCTGAAATTTGCAATTATCAGGTGAAGATAAACACACAAGTGACATGACTTTTTTTGTTGTCGTTGTTTTTAATGGGAACTGTGTCAATTCCCACCCAAGGTACAGTTTGTGTCCCATGAGATGAAAAGTTTAGACAGAGCACATAAAAGTGGCACGAAGCATGAACTAGGGACTGCAATGTGGAATGTTTTTTCTGCTCTCCATTCCAGCTTCAGCACACTTGAGAAAGGACTGTGTGGAGGAGTTGTGTATGGCAAGGAGAGCCTGTAAAATTCCAAGTGCTAATGCATTAACTGTATCAACCAGGGCCACTTTTTTTTTTTTTTTGAGAAGAGAAAAAAAAGGAAACAAGGAAAAAAAATTACTTTCATGATATTAACCACAAGGTCTATATTACAGGTCTCTGCATTCTAAAATGGAGGTAGACCTGATGTTTGGGGGATTTTTTTTTTTTGTAGAAAACAAACAAAAATCAAAAAAGTAAATAATTTTGTATATATAACCATTTTTTAATCTTTTTATAAAGTAATGAATGTTTGTGTATGAATGCTGCAGCTGTGAAGCGTACATAAATAAATGAAGTAAGCCATACTGATTTAATTTATTGGATGTTATTTTACCCATACAAAGAAGATTCAAAGAGCTCACCAGTGCAGTATTAGCCTCTGAGCTCCACTTTTGGAACCATCTTTCAGTTCAGCTTGCTCTTTTTCCCCGGAGAACAAAAATTCCTGCTAAACAGGATAATTTGTTTGCGGCTAGATGGGTGAGAACTGTGCGTGACCCACAGAAGAATCAGGATCTTGGCTTTCTCTAAAGAAGTGTGTGCACAGATTGGTTCTAGGTTGTAGTTTGGTGCAGTGTGTACGTAGGAGTTTTCTGTTATGATTTCTTGCCCTGGTCAGTGCCAGTACTGACCTGGATGTCTACAGTGAGTGTAGGAGGTGACGTTTGAAACGGCCTCTCCACGGAAAGGACTGTTATTCCTGCAAAGTGCCTTGCACACCTTTGGGCACAGGACAAAAAAATGTGGAAAAAAAAGTTAAAAAAAAAATTAAAAAAGGAAAAAAAATAATAATAGCTAAAGAACCTCGTGAAAATAAAATAAGTTCCTTAGGATGTACCTTTTAAAGTAACATGAGAAACACACACAGGCGTGAGGTTTGCGCCTTTGTGTTCGCGTGGGGTTGTGATGGGAAAAAAAAAACCCACAAACCTGAGAGGGAAAGGAGAAGAGTTGAAACCCAGCCAACACGGCAGAGCTGCCCATGGAGTGACCTGGCCACAGCTGAGACCAGAGTTCAGACAAAGTCCCCTGACCCTGAGGAATGGCAGAGGCTGCTCCCCACCCTTGTGGCAGGACCTCCTGGTGTTGGACCGTCCGTTCCCCACCCCTCGCCCCCAAACAATGCACATAATACTTTTCTCTATTTATATTATTATCTTGTATAGTGTATAATGTGAATGTCTGTTTTTTTTTTTTTTTTGTGAATGAAAGTCTAAAATCTTTGTAACTTTTATATCTGCTTCTGTTTCACCAAAGAAACAAGGTTTTGCTATACTGTGACTTGTCTTGTTATTGCATGTCTTCCTGTTTAAATCTATGCAATGTGATTTTTTTCATATGAATACAACTAGACTGTCAGGTACTTCACAATTACCATGGGCTTGGTCAAGTGCCCACTGGAGTCAAAGAGTCAGCTGGCTGAACTTTAGTAGGTGCTGGATTTGACTTTATATGAGCAGCTCTAGGGGATATTTTAAGATATACATTGTATGTTTTGAAGTCGATTATTGCTTGTAAAAGTCAAGACTCTGTTCATAAATATACACTAATCTACACATCACTTCCTTGTACCAGAAACACACAGAACAGAAAATATATTTTAACACTTTGCAAACTTTCTCACCATATGTATAAAAAACCCTGCATAGATTTGTTGTTTTCTTGTCTACTTGTTGGATTTAACAATGTTGTAAGACATTCAGATAACATTGTGATTGTAGTTTTAATTAGGTTAGATGCAGTGCTTATATTGATTTTTTTTTCACCTCCTTCTATTACGCATAATAAAATAGGACTGACAACATTCCTTATTAAAAGAAAAAAAGAAACAAAAAAAAACCACTAAAAAAACCTGTCCCCCATGCTTGTTTATTTAGACAGGGAATGACAAGTTATTCAGCTCTGGAGAATTTTTCTAATACTGCTGTAAACCCCAAAATGTTTCTGTACTAACACCCTGCAAAATGCACACACCTGTGTCACAGGGGTGGCTCTGCTGTGAAGCCAAGGTGCTGCCATGACAAATGCCATCATTCCTTCACCTGGAGCATCCCTGAACTCCCGTCTGTGGAATGATGTTGGGGTTGGACTGGAGGGATAAGACAAAACCAGAGACGTCACAAAGGTCTGCAGTGCCAGGACAAAGGGATATGGCTTCAAACTGAGAGAGAGCAGGGCTGGCTGGGATATTGGGAATTAGGAATTGCTCCCTGGCAGGGTGGGCAGGGCCTGGCACAGGGTGCCCAGAGCAGCTGGGGCTGCCCCTGGATCCCTGGCAGTGCCCAAGGCCAGGCTGGACACTGGGGCTGGGAGCACCTGGGACAGTGGGAGGTGTCCCTGCCATGGCAGGGGTGACAGTGGATGGGCTTTAAGGCCCTTTTCAACCTCAACTATTGTATGGTTCTATGATCTGAATGCAGATTTTGCTTTTTTTGTGCCCATGGCAATCACTGCAGAGTACCCAGTGCTGCTCTAAACATCCTCCCGTCCCTTCAGATACCGAGAGAGTTTGAATTCATGGAGTGCACCCCACGGGGCAGAGATCAGCCAGGACAGCTCCTCTGGGAGGCCTTCTCAAACAGCAAGAGAAGGTGCTGGCTGGGGCACACATTCCAGTTTTCCAGCTACACTCTAACAGACACACAACTTCACAGAATCAGATGGCAGAGCCCCTTCAGTTTAATGGGATCTCCTGCCTGAGACATCACAGCTCGTCAGAGGCTGGGGATGGAGGAGCCCTGTAGGAGAAAACACAAGTCTGGAACTGCAGCAGTGGGGCCAGCAGGATGCAGGCAGGCTGGCAGGGGGCTGCCAGTGGAAAGGATTTGCTGCCACGAGGGCTTTGGCACCAGAAATTGCTTTGCCAGGGCAGTGGCTGGAGGAACATTGAGGTTCACCATTGGGGATATGGTTAAGGTCAATGTGATACCTTTCCTAAGAGAAAATTCTTCATTTCTCTAGGTGACATCTCTGCCCCGAACACAAGCAGAGACCATGCCTGGGCCATGGGAGTTGAAACAGCTGGTGCAAAAAGGCAAACCCATTCTTTCCCAGAGAAAACACACAAGTTTTGTTATTGATTTTAAGCAACGTGTGATTTTAAGTGACGTGTGCAGGACTCCATATGGACATTTTTTTTTCCTGATGAAAGATGAAAAAGATACAGACAATGCTTGGAAGAAACATGGACAAAAGCTTGAAGGCCACACAAAGCTGTTAGCACAGCAGAGAAAAGAAGTAAGGACAAAAACATCATCCAGAAAAAAGTGTATCATTTCAGCCCTCCAGCAGCAGACCTGGAAGGGAGCTTAAGTGCTTGCCCAGTGCAATTTGATGGCAAATTTTGTTTTCCATAGCAAATAAATATTTCCAAGTGGAGAAGCCATCAGCTGTTAGTGCAGTAGAGGCTCAGTCACTGTGTAAATGCTGATGAAACAGAGAAGCAGAGCCTTGAGTTCTACCAGTGAGGAATTTATTGCTGGGGCAGGAATGGATTTGTGGCAGTACCAAAATGCCTCCAGATTTCCGGATGCCAAAAAGTGGGACAATCAAAATGAAGCTGAAAATGGCCCAGCAGCCATTTCTTCAGCCAGATTCTGTTGTGGAAAGTAAAAAAAAAACAGACAAACACTGTTGGTGGTCCTGCATGGATGCAGCAGTGTCAGGAGCAGGACTGCTGGGATTAAGCTCTGGAAGTTACATCATGCAGTGGTGAGCAGCCCCCTGGCAGTAGAAGTAATTTTTGAGACAGGAGGGCAATCAGTTTAGGGAAGGGAATAAATGGTGTGGTTGTCTTCGGCAGGAGGAAAATGGCAGGAATTTGGGTCCTGCATTTCTTACAGTCTTCGAGGTGATAATTGCACGTAACGTTCCTACTTGGTAGGGAAAAAGAGCAAAGCAGAGGTTTGGCATGGGTGACACTAAAAGATCTGTGGCAGAGCTGAGTGTTCACTAAAGGCCCTGTTCTTTCACAGGTTTCAAAAAAAAAAAAAATAAAAAGAGGAAAAAGAAAAAATTGACTTTTCTAAGCAGGTGATGGAAGATTTAATCACAGAAGGCAGCAGGATTCCAGCTTACTCTTTTCAGAGTTAGAACAAACATTGGGCTCACCCAAGTACCACGACTTTGTCAAAATAAATATTCTTAATAAGGAAAGGAGAAAGAAGCACCAGATATTGCTGATGGTGCTGTTTTGTTTGCTGGATGAGGGACCCCTTTGGTTCCCCCTGCAGGGAACTTCTTCCACCTCTTCTTAAACCAGGGCAGCTTCCAGATGTGCTAAAGTCTTTAGCAAGGATCCAAAATACAGGAATTGAAATGATCTTGGATTACCAAAGATCAAAAATTATTACCAAGGACCAAAAATTCCAAAATACATGGATTTTTTAGAAAAAACACATCCCCTGTGTCTCCTGAATTTCCACAGGAACATGTGCTTTGATAACAAAACATGTGGATTTTGGTGAATTTCAAACCATGCTGCCGCCAGGCTGATATCTGCAGCTTGAAAACAGCTGATGGCAAAAGGCTGAAACACCTTCCCCTTTGCTTTTGGGAGAAATAAAGATGTTTTCCTCTCAGCAACCTGAACAGGTTGTGCTGGTTTCCTCATCCTTTCAGGTTATAAAGAGGATCCTGAACCCAGGACAGAGGCATGGATGGTCCCAAAGACATCACACTTCCTTAAACCTGGCAGAACTCATCTCCCTTATCCCTGCAAGAGGATCTGGAGCAAAATTCTGTCCCCTTGCACTGTGCCATCACCCACAGATCAGTGGATGAGGATTTAAGGGAAAACATATGATTTGGAATACTCATTTTCCCCCTCCACATCCTTCCCGTGCCCTCAGCCTGGCTCACTCCCTGTGGAAAACCTTTCCAGGCTGACAGAGGCAGAGTATGAAAGGTGAAAATCATCAGAAAATAATGTTGTTGTGAAAGGGGATTCTGATGAAAATGCAGGAAGGGTAATGGGAGGAAAAGTTTGTGGGTATTGGTTTGAAAACGGAAAATCAATCTGGGCTAGTTTTGTATTAGGCAGGAATTTGAATTTATGCCAATGAATTTAGACCAACCAGACAGTGACATCCCCAGGAAATGCACATCAGTAAAGCATCTGTATACGATAAAAAGCATATGCTATTTTAGTTTATGATAAACTGGCCTAAATGTGTTTGTGCTTTAGTGATATTTTTTGTTTGAACTCTATAATGACAGGTGTTTTTTTCAATCTTTCAGGACCTTTTTTTTTAGGACAAGACCTAAAAGCCCATGTTTGCTCAAGTGGGCTACACTTCCTGTCATTCTAGAGAGCGACAATTTCTTTGAAAATTGTTAGGAACAGCTGTTTGCACTTGTAAATCCAAAAATTTGAGTTTAAAATAATAGGCTATGTGAACACAGGGATTGTTCAAGTTGAAGTGACATTAACATATTGCTGGAGTGAAATGTCTTCTAAAGATAAGGACTTTTGACTCCCAGCATCTCTTAATGCTGCTCTTGGGAGTGGAGTAGGAGATTCTTCCTGAAGAAGAGATTCCAGATGTGAAAATTAAGGAAAAATTTGGGGTTTATACTACAAAAGTCTTTTGAGATTGGCAATATACTGGATACTGGCTAGCTAGATTGGCCCCAAACCAAGGGACAGACACTCACTTGATTTTGGATGTGGAATGCCCAGTTTCACACATCTGAGCTGTTTTATGACAAGCACAGCTCAGAGTCTGACCTACCTGCACAGCTCGTGGAGTGTTTGGGGGTCACCTTGGGAGCTATTCCTGTCTTCCTTAACCTTGGGGCACAGCAGCACTGAGGTCTGATGCAAACCTCTTCTCCCCTTTCCCCCAAACCCACTGCTGACACTCTGCGGTGAGGGAAGCTCATTTTCTCTGGATTCTTTCCTTTTTTTCTGCCAAGGTTGGGATTAAATGCACAAGATTGTATTTCTTGTTCAGACTCGGATGTTTGTTAGTTCTTATCCATGTCACATCTCACAAACCCTGAGTTCTGCAGCACTTCCCTAACAAACTAAAACTGGCTCTGTATCTCTCTCTGCAAGGCCTTTTAAGGATAAACTGTCCAATTCAGAAATGACAACGAAATTATTTTTACTTTTAACCCAACGACTAATCATCTGTGCTCTGCAATGTGGACTTTTTTGTCAAATTACACAAAACCACCCAAACCCATGGAGAACAAGGTGAAGAAGAAGGTGAAGAAGGAGAAGAGGAAGGAGGGGAAGAAGAAGGTGGTGAAGGACCAGCCTCCACCCTAAAACCTCCATCTTGCTTTATCTATATTACTATATTCTAAACCCTTAAACTTAAGTTTTCCCCCCTGTGATATTACACGCTTCTATTCAAACTCCACATCCACAATCCCAGTTCTATCATTCCATTTTGGAAGCTTCTCCACGGCCTCAGGTCAATGCAGTGTTCTCCTGGGGGTCAGCGCCTGGCAGCACAGAAAGTCTGAAATTCTCAGGGTTCCAGCACCCTACACCACTCAGAAAAGGTTTACATGGGGTATTAGGAACAATTTCTTCACTGANGGAGCTGGGAAGGGAATGGAGCCCCAGGAGAGGCTGAGGGAGCTGGGAAGGCTCAGCCTGGAGCAAAGGAGGCTCAGGGGGCCCTTGTGGCTCTGCACAGCTCCTGCCAGGAGGGGACAGCCGGGGGGTCGGGCTCTGCTCCCAGGGAACAGGGACAGGAGGAGAGGGAACGGCCTCAGGCTGGGCCAGGGCAGGCTCAGGGGGGACAGCAGCAGGAATTTCCCCATGGAAAGGGGGCTCAGGCCTTGGCAGGGGCTGCCCAGGGAGGGCTGGAGTGCCCAGGCCTGGAGGTGGCCCAGGAAGGGCTGGAGGTGGCACTCAGAGCTCTGGGCTGGGGACAGGGTGGGGATGGGGCACAGCTGGGACTCCATGGGCTGGGAGGGATTTTCCAAACTCTGGGATTCTGTGAAATCTGTTCTGCGAAATCACAGAATTCAAGCACAAGGAGGTGTTTTATGCAGCCATTCCTTAAAAATGGGGAAAAGCATCAAATTTAGCACAAACTTTAGAAACAGATTATACACATCCATTACATATCTGATTTATAAGTAGGTGAGGAGGAGCTGCAGACTAGAGAAGTATTATGAAAACCTCATTTTCTGGAGTTAGGTTTTGGTGGAAAGTGTCCTTCCAAGATCAGCCTCTCCACACTCAAGAATGAGATAAGTTCCAGGAAGGATTGAACAACATGGATTTCATTCACAATTACAACATCTTCAACTTCACACATGAGGAAAAATTAAACTCATATAGCAGTGCCCAAGGGCAAAACATCTCTGGGTGAAACAGGCAATGGGATGACAGTAGCAGAATAGAATTTTGTGCATTTTAAGGGGCTGTATCTCTCTGTTTTGTACCCTTCCTGCAGCTGCCTAACATCTGAGATACTCTCACTCAGGGAGTTGGATGTGAAAAATCTTTCTTTGCTTACCTGTATTATTTATTTAAAAAATAAAATTACATACTGAAAATTCAAAAGTGACACAAAAACAAACTCAGGAAAAAAGGAAAACTAATCAGGATTTCCCCCCCCCAAATCGCGAGAGGAAGAAAAATACCTGAACAGAAGAAATATTTAATAGAGAATTCACTACCTTAACTATTATTCTTGATGATAGATTCCCAAGTGACTAAGAGACTTTTAATTCCTGGGAGGTTATCAAGATGAGGTTGAATTTGGAGATGTCTTGCAAACCTGTAGCATATATTTTTGTTCACTGATAATTAATAGTGCTGTTCAGCTGCTGAAAGGATTGCTTTGGCTGGCTACAATGCCAGTTTTATATCATTACCAGTTTCATTTAATCTGATCTGATGTGGATCAGGGCCAGAAAGGAAAAAAACACAATAGATTAAAGAATGACTGTACTAATTGCTAATCGCTAATCAGTGTACTAAGCAATGGCAAAAAGCCATATTTTTTATAACACCATCCTGCAGGTAAATACCTACACCCAAGGATCCTGAGGAAATCCATTAATACAAAGAACTTGATCTTACAAGATTTTAAACACCCCCCCCTGTTCTTCATTTAGATCTGGGCTTGTGCAAACAAATTTCCAGCAGAAAATGTTTCAGCACACCTGAGATTCCCGGCTTTGCTCCAGTATTCCTTGTTGTCACACAGTGTGTGATTTTGCAGTGTGATTAACTTCAGGCCCAGAGGCAATATTTACCAATATGAAGTCAAAAACAAACGATGAGGCTTCCATGGCTTTCCTCACGGGGTGCTCAGGAGCAAGTTCAGAGTGGCAGGGTCGGAGCTCTAAACACGACTGCCAGCAAGATCAAACACTCAGACAGAGAATGCATCCTGAGGAAACTGTTTGCACAGGCCAATTTTGAGTTTTTAAAGCTTCCTTCTAAGTCTGTGGAAGTGGCCCTGGGGGCTCCTGTGCCCATCCTTGTCTTTCAGCCCCCACCAGTGCCAGGAGCATCTTGAAATTCTCCCTCCCCTCATGGCTGCAGGTCAGGCTTTTCCCAATTCTCCTCCCATGGCAGTAACCACTCCTTCAATCTGTTAACACAAGGAAATGCTTTTTAGTTTTCAGACTTTTAGGGTTTTGGTTTTTTTTTTTTTTTTAGGTTTTGGTAAGAAAAAGCCTAAAAAAAACAACAAAAACCTCATTTTTGCTTTTTAAATTTTTTTAAAAGTTTTTTTTTAAGTTTTTTTTTTTTTTAAATCTGCATAGCTGAGTGTTTTGGAAAAGCAGTAACCCCCCCCCAAATATTACAGGGCCTGTGGTATAAGAGTTGAATCTGATGCTTTCATAGTACAAAAAAAGAGCTTCTCTGGTGGCAGGCAGACACAGACTCGTTCAAAAGTCAATGTTCAGGCATAAAGGTTTGCACCAACAACTACAGTGTGCATTTCATTAATAATTAATAATTTTAATAATTAAAAATTTTATTTTGAACTGACTTGGGAAATTCCAGTGCTATTTAATATATTTTTTTCATGTGACCCCTGTTAAAGTTTCTTGAACTGAAAGGGAAAAAGAATACATTATTTGCCTGCACTGATTGAGTCTTCACGGTGGCACTGTGTATCCTTTATTAAAGCAGAGAACACTGATGAGAGGGTTAAAAAGTGTGTTTTCAGAGAAAGTGCTGGTTGGGCTTTTACTGCCTTCACACATTTGTTACTTCAAGAGAATTGGACCAGATGAGGACCAGTTTTCGTATTTAACCTCCAAGCAGGAGGGTAGAATGTTTCCCTCCTCTTCAGCAGCCACAGGTAAAGCTCTCAGCTCCCAGCCTGTCCTCACACAACAGCAATCCTGAAATACCAGGTTATTTTTCCTTCCTCTCTGTGTATTTTGCTGAAGCCACACGAGGCCCATTTAAGGACCAATTGGTCAAGCTCAAGCACACAGAGAGAACACACAAAACTGCTCCCCTTCAGCATAAAAATGTAGGTGTGGTTGAGGATTTGTGCAGGTGAATTGAGAGAGAAGAAGGAAAACCAAATTTCTGTGATGTGTCAACTGAGAGAGATTTACAGGCATTTGCAATTTAACAGATCCTACCTCAGGATTAGTGCCCACAGACTTTGAGGTTATTATGTTAGCTTTTTTTTTTTTTAAATCCTACGCAACCGACCAAGGGCTGTGATAGGAGTTTTGAGTTAAATATCAGTGTTTTATAAGCCAAGACTTTCTAAATTAGTTTCCCAGGCATCTGATTCCCTGCTGCTCCTCTTGGAGTTTTATTTCCTGCTAGTAGCTGAGTGTGGGCAGAGTTATTTTTATTAGCTCTGTGATTAGTTACAGCCCCCTGCAATATGAGGGGTCTCTCTCAGAGTCTGATTTGGCTCCTGGCAGGGACAGGACAAACCAAAATTCTCAGGTCCTCCATCTGTTGATGTTTCCTGCTCACCAGAAGAAGTGACTTCATGTGGCCTGTGAATTCATAGTGTTTGCTGCTTTTTTGTTTGTTTGTTTGTTTTTTTACAAAGAAAATGTGCCACGTGTTTTGTCCTGCATGGAGGAGGAATATCCTCAGATCTCACCACAGTGACCTGCAGCCACAAGTTACACTTTGTGTGTGCATTTCACAAAAATTTGGTGATATGCAGATTCAAGTCAGAGCTCTGCAGTTTGACCTAAATATTTTCTGCGTTGAGGGGGAAAAAAGAAAGTACTGCATTCCCAACAACTCTTAGTTTTTCTGTTGAAACAGAGGATTGAAAGAGTTTCATTTTCCCTGCCCTGTAAAAATGTCTTTTTCTAAATTAGATCAGTTAAAGGAATGAGAAATCCTCCACCTTCCTATAACCTTTCCCTTTTTTTTTTTAATGTCCCTAGACAGCCTTGGCTAAAATAGCAAATTTAATCTTAAGCCAGAAATACCATTTCAAATGGAAACTAAAAGCCACATGCTTAAAAGCATATTTCTTCTTCCTATCAGCCACTCAACAAGAAAGGCTCCTGAGGATTTTGTATTTTCCCCTGGCAATGACTGATAAAGGTGGGATTCCAAAGAAGGTGCAGAGCTGAGGGTAGGTTCACAGTAGCATCCAGAGGATGGAGGGACACAAGAATTGTTTGCTTTCTTTTTTTTCTGTTCAGCTTTTTTTACTTACAATACTTTCAGGATACTCTGAAAAAATCCCTGCTCTGCACTTCATTTATTGGGCCTGTCCACTGACAAGGGCTGCAGTTGCAAATGTCACCGACTCTTTGTGGCAGTGGTCATTGCATTTGCATCCAATTAAGGATGTGAAATACAGCTCAGGCATTCCTGGCAATTTGTATGGAAATTAGAGCACTAAAGCTCTGCTCAGTGAAGTTCCTTTCCTTAACTGATTTCTGGTGATGGACCGACCTGGTGCACTGCCCAGAGAGCACCTGTGAAACCTCCTTTTATCCACTCTTTACATGAAATAAAATCAGTTAATTTGTTTCAAGTTCCTTACTGGTAATAGCCTTGCTAGACTGGATTAAAGCAATTTCATGCCTATTATCAAATAATTGCATCATAATAATGCACTTTTCCCCCCACCCTGTGGCCTGAGTGGGGTTTCCTGGATAAACCCTGAACTCCAGGTTCTTTTCCCCTTCTTTCCTTCCGAGAGTGTGGCAGGGTCAATCCCCTCAGTGACACTGATGGGGGACAGCAATGCCATCCCCTCCTGGCCCCAGATGTCCCCTCCTGCCTCCTCTTTTCTGCACAGGGCTCTCACGGCCTTGTTCTTTGAGCAAGCCAACGCTAGATGTCACACACAGGAGGGTTATTGCAAGGGGAAACAGCCTGCCAGAAGAAATTTTATATATATATATATATATTTTTTTTTTTTTTTTTTTTTTTATTTGNNTACTTTATTTTCGCTTCTTTCAGCCACACCTGTGGGTTAACTCGTGGTAGACCAGCAGATCCATGAGCGTTGGTTGCTACAAAACAAATAAAACTGATGCATTCCATGAGTTATCCAAAGGGGAAAATAATCTCTTACTTTTGTCACAGGACCAACAGCTGAGCTCTGGGCTCTTTGTCTCAAGTCCTCTGGACTTCAGCATGACTGTGTTCTAATTAAGCCTTGCTTAATTTCTCTTGAAGAGGGTAGACTGCCATTTGAAGGTGAATATTACTCAGAATTGCGTTTTCAGATATTGGAGATTGTTGGTGGAAGTTGCTATAGAAATTATAGCTCTTGCTGCAATTACAATGACAATGTGGGAAATTCAAATGAAGCCAAATCTGCCCCAGATGCTTCAGATAAACCACAAATATCCTCTGCACACAGAATGTTTCCCTGACTAACTCTGCACAGGTCACCTTTTCATTAATATCCTCAGTTTTTAGTCTTATGCAATGACTAGAAGACTGAAATATTTGCTTTATACAGAGCTTTTGATAAGTTGTTGGTTTTTTTTTCCTGGTTGCAAAGTTCAGTAGTTTTATTAGTTAAAATCTGAGCTTTAAAGGATGAGCCTCAAATTTTCCCCAAATCATGCAGAATTCCACAAATCATATTTGCAATCCTTTCATTACTTCATTTTGGAGACTCTGGGGCAGGAGGACAGTTATGCCTTATTATTTATATCAACAGAGTCTCTTATTTCTATTAAAATCACCACTGCTGCCCAGTGCCCACTACAGTTTCATTTGCAGTCTGGTTGTTTTTATTACTGAGTAATCATTTTAAATTATTAATTGATGCCTGGAACACAGAACCTCTACCTTGAATTTTGTGTACTTTGTTACTTGAATTGTCAACAGAGAGATATATTTGTGACGTGGAAGAATCTGATCCAAAAAAATATATATTTGCTGGTAAAAGTGTGCCAACTTGAAAATGTAAGGAAAAATGTCCTATGGTGTAAAATCAGCAAGTCTCCGCCATTTTCAGGCTTCTAAAATCTTTGTGGTTTCCTCTAGGGAGTTAAAGCTTCTTTATTTTGTTTCTCAGACCTCTGCAGTAGCCCATGTGCTTCTTTCCCTGCCACTCTCCCCAGTCCAGGTCTGTGGGTGTAAAAAAATGAAATACTTTGATTTATACAATTTATTTGGTTCAAAAGATGTATTTTTCCTTTCCTGTTCTCCTCATGTCTTCTTCTTTGCAGCCCCACCTTTGAAAAATGCAGGTTTACAGTATTTTTGGAAATGGTGAAATAGGCCAGAAAGGGGGAAAAAAGTTCCCGTTATTCTGGTTTGGTCACTGTGAGAAGGAATGGCCAACATACAGTGCTGGAGTAAGACAAAGAATAAAGAAAACATGTTTTCCACTGCCTCTACAATTACCACTGGGAACTTTTGGTCTTTCTGGGGCTTGTTATTATCAAGATAAAAACTGGACAGCCTTCTGGAAGAGAAATGTTGGGCAGGAGTGTGTGGTGCCTGGTGGAGATTGGGTGTCTCAGGTTAGCAGAATGTCAGTTTCCACCAGGGCTGGCTTCACATTCATCTCCCAGGTAACATGTCATGGTCATAAATTGTATGGGAAATGGTGACTGGAATAGCTGAAACCTTAAATTATTGTGATTTTATACAATTAGTTGGTTGCTGGGGGAAGAAGGAGGTGTTGAGTTACAGATAGCGTGGTTTAATTACTCCAGGGAAAACAGGTGAAGATAAAGAGCATAACAGATTAGTTTGTGCTCAAACTTCATGTGACATTATTGCAATAATGAAATGCATTATTGCAATAATGTCACTGAAAATGTGACACTGTTACACCTTCATTTATTTGGAATCACAACACCTGGGGATGGCGAGCACCTCTGGAGTCACCCTGTGCAAGGCTCCTGGCTTGAGGACGGGTCAGACAGGCCAAGCTGACTGGGAGTTTTGGTTATTTCCATTTATGCAGACTTTATAACCTCTCTGAACATTGTTTCCCAGTGTTTGACCACCCTCACAATTAAATAGTTATTTCTTGTGCTGAGTTGGTGCCCTTTGCTTCCTCTCCTGTTACTGAGCATCACCGAGAGGAGCTGGGCTCTGCTTCTTTTACTCCAGGACTCAGTGACCACGCATTACAAAGGTCATTCCTAAGTTATGATGTCTTGTGGAAGGGCCTGAGTGCCCTGCAGATGTATTTATCTGCCAAGTAATGTCAGCCTTTTAATCAAATAAATAATTCATGGCTGGCGTGCGGCGATACCAGCGCCTGGGAACCGTGCACTGTGTGGAGTGAAATAAAACTGTCAGTGTGAAAGGGCACTGTTAGAACCTGGGATGGATCAATGGAAGCAGAAGAACATTTCTATTTGGTTTATAACTGAGTGATCTTTCTTGGAAGGTCTAATTTCTCAGAGCTGTACTCTGGTGATTGCCTTCTTCCATCATCAGCCGAGATTTGAGGAGTTTTGAGGAACCTGAACATTATCTTTATGTTAATTAAATTACAAAACCACTTTTTTTAGTAAATTCAGTGACATTTTAAGTAAATTCAGTGACATCCAATCAGTGGATTTGATTCAAGTAGACATACAGCAGTGACACAACTCATATACAATCAGTGCTCAAAAACTGGAAAACACCCTTGGGGCAAATGGCTCATTTGGCCACTCATGACTTTCTCCAGGATTTCCCAGTTATTCCTCACCCAAATACTGGGTTTAGGCCTGGTGGGTGCCCCGAGTTGCTCCTCCTGGGGCAGCTGGGGATGAGCACTTTCCCTCCTGGAACAAAATATCCCACTGAGCCGTGGCTAGCGGCACCGCGCCGCGGTGGCCGAGGGCAAGCGCCAGCCTGGGCAGGGCTGTTTGTTCTTGTGGTCCAACAGGAATCTGAGCATGGCCATGGAATGAGGGGATATTGCTGAGTCAGTGCTGGAACCCAGGGCACAGGGAGTGTTTCCCTGCCTGTCCTGACAAGCCCTGATTCCCAGGAGAGCCCTGCTTTTAACCTGTGTCCATGGAGAGAACTCCCTGGGCTTTGGGATGAGGTGGAATCTGTGAGTGTGGAGAGTGGATGGGAGTGTAGCTATCACCGGGTGAAAAATTGAGGCTTTTAGGTTTTTAGTATGGGGGTAGATGGAGGGACATTGTCTGATCTCCTTCTTCATCTCCTCCATTTTCAGCAGTGTTGGTGGCACTGGGTGGTTGCCTGGTGAAAGTCGCAATGCAGGTGTTGTGCGACAGACAAATAATTAGTTATTGGTAGAAAAGTAGAAATAAAGTACATTTTTAGAGTTAATTGGACAAGATGGCTTTAAAAGACCTTGAAACTGCACATCTTGTGACCTATTTGCTGTCTTCTCCTTGTGTGCTAAGTCTGTTGTAGACAGCACACAGGACTTCTGGTAAGATAAAAAATAAACAGCGACCTGAAGACAGAAAAAGTCCCGTTCATCTCTCAATCCTGGCACAGAAATCTTATTAGGGATCTTCCACACAGGGGTCTCACACAAGTGAGGAGAGAAACAACTTTTTCATGGGCTGCTGACAGCTGGCCAGAGCTCTGATCAGTTTTGGATTAAATTTATGTTTAATTTAACTTGGGCGCAAGTGGCCGCACTTGTGTGGGGCCACCTGAGGATCAGTTTGAAAATCCTCTGCTCACCAAATCTGACTCTCAGTGATTGTAACAGCCTGGCTGTGCTTTGTTATTTTTTCCATTTGTAGTGGTTTTGGTTTGTTAACTTGAGATTTTGTTAATTTCAGGATTTTTTCTGGTAAATGTATTAATGAATGTGTTGGGTTTAATGTTGGTTAATTATTAGTGTATTTATTTTTTTATTTTGAGGTAGGATTAGGAGAAAGGTAAAGTAGGTTTAAAATTTTAGAAGGGTATAAAGAAAAATTTATGAATAGCAATTAAAAGAAAGAGTAACAAGAATTAGAACAAAACTTTTGGAACACTTTTCATCTCCTCACAACCTTTTTTTTTCCTTATTGATAATGTAAAGAAATAAAACTTAAAATTTTAGTTAGTTTACTATTTTAAGAATAGTCTTTTTTTAGTTTATTTAGGGAGAGAAGTTTTTTTTTGTTGATGTTATGGAGACTTTTTTATAAGAAAAAATTAGTTTTTTGTGTTTTTTTATGAATAGTAGTTGTTTTATTTCTTTTTAAGCTGAAGAAATAAAATTATTTTTCTTATTTATTTATTTATATTTATAAAAACCCTTTCCTTGTATCTAGGATTTACAAAAAAAACCCCAAAACTGAATGCTCTCATTGGTTTGGTGAATTGTCTGGTCACGATTGAAACCCCATTGCAGCTTGAATGCAACCTACTATTAATGAGTAACAAAAAATTGCCTAACATTAGGAAAAATAGCAATTCTTTTCTCTTCTTTTTCTTCTTCTTCTCCTCCACCATTAAGTTTAAATTATTTTTCTTTACTTTGATTTATACAATTTATTTGGTTCAAAAGATGTATTTTTCCTTTCCTGTTCTCCTCATGTATTCTTCTTTGCAGCCCCACCTTTTCCCCAAACTTTGTTAAAACCTTGATATTGACTTTTTTGTCAGTATGGCACCGAACCAGCCAAGCTGGACACAAACCCTAATTTTAGAAATATTGCAATTTTTTACCCAAGTAAAGTGGCATGCAGGCAGCTCAGAGAAAAAATTATCAGCAATGGCATCTGTAGAGTTTCTTCTGTCTATGACACAAACCTCTGCAACTTTCACATGGGTTCTTATTTCTTTTAAAAACGTGTCTCCAAAAAAATCCCCAAAGGCAGCACTTGTGTAGAACAAAGGATTTCTGTGGAAGGTGATTCAGTGTTCTTCCCCTAATAATGTGGCTGCTGTTATACCCGAATTTTTTGGCGTTTCAACTTGCAAGAGAAATAAAATTGTGAATCTGTGCTGCATTTCCACAGTGCAGCCCCCTTGTAATCTCCACTCAAAACTTGTCAAATGGACAAAGAGGGGGAAATGTACAATTATTTGCACGTTGCCTGCAAGAGGAATGTCTTTAGTGCAGCCCAAGTCAGCTTTGCATTTACTTTTCACTGAGTGAAGGGCTGGAATAGAGCTGAGGATCAAACCCAACATCTGGGCGTGCCAAACACGTCAGTCCCTCCCAGAGACAAAGGTTACTTTTGCTAGCTAAAATCTCCTCCAGAGTGAAATCTGTTTATCTAAACTTTGTTTACTGTGAAATGCCTGGAAGCTATTTTCATTAGATTCTTGCTTTTTTTTTTCCTTTTTTTTTTAATGTGTGTGTGTGTCCATTGCTGGTTGTTTTTGTTTTCTTTTGTAATTTGTTTTCTTTTGTAATTTGGTTAACATGATCTCAATTTCTTATTCAGTCACGGAACTGGTGGGTGAAACAGGCAAACTTCAGCAGGGTTCATATAGCAAAGAGGTGCATTTATGATTGTTCAAAATTAGTATTATTGTGCAGGTACACATAAAAGAAAACCAAAGCAATGAGGAGCATTGGATATTTCTCATGAAGAAGTGGGACAGGGCAGTGGTGAGGAGTGGGTTTCTCTCCCTGAGCAGAATCCTGAGCCTCACAGGCCTGGAATTTGCTCTCTGTTGGACACAGCAGCTCTGACCATCAATTAGGAGAGCTCTGGTCACAACACAGGCTGCCAGACCATTCTCAAAACCTCTTAGGGCTTGCCCTGGAAAAAATCCAGCTGCCCCTGAAGGTCAGTGGTGTTTCCCAGACCCTGGCCAGCAGATCTCAGCTGTGCCCACAGCTGCTGCCAGTCCCATGAGGCAGCAAAGCACAGTTTGGGATGTTGAACCAGCAGAGGATTTGCTGGAAGAGCAGCCCTGGACAATGGTGTGAGGCAGAGGAGCTGTAGCTGCAGAGGCTTGGCAGCAAGGGGAAACCATCAAGCATTGCACAAAGTGCTAAATTATGAGACAAAAATTTGGATAAGACATTTCTTTGACTCCTGTGACCACAGCTGTGAGCTCCAGCTGAGATGCAGACAAAACTTGCTGATTTCTTGGCAAGGAGCAGCGAGCAGCAGGACTGTCTCTTCAAAAGATGCCTGGTAGTTTATCTTGAGGTGTCCAGTCGATGAGGCTAAGTCAACATTTAAGATGAAGGGGTTGGTGATCTCTCTTTTCTCCCCTCTCTGGGCCCAAAGTCCTCTCCTGTCTGATTTATGAGTTCCTGCTGGTTTCCAAACGGCCCCTGATCCTCCCTCTGAAATCTGAGATCCAAAGGGCCCTCCAGAATTTCTCCTTCACACTCAAATGAAAAGGAAAAAAAAAAAGAAAAAAAAAATCAGTATCCAAGACTTCTAGGGGATATTTTGTGGCTACCACCCTTCCATCCTGTCCCCATGCACGTTAGCAGAGGAGAGTGGATGTGGATTTTTACACGTCTGATAACAGCCCGCGTGGAGTGAGGCAGTGTTGTCTCCATTTAATGTGGCACACTCCAAAGTCACAGAAGTGAGTTGTGCAAGATGACACAGCGTTTTGTGAACAGCAAAATGCCTGAATCCAGCCTGCACAGAATCCAGCCTGCACCAATCCCTTTCCTGCATCCTAGGAGAGACCTCACTGCAGGAAGGAGGGAGATTTGCTGGTCGGGTGGGAGGCGATCACAAAAAAATCAGTCCAAAGTAAACTGTTCATTCAGTGGCTTCCGATGAAATTTAATGCTTGTCATCTTCCTGACAGGTTTTTTTTCAGAATGTTCAAACCTTGAGGGAAGTTGGTGGTGTTTGAAATTTGGTAGCAGGAAGTGTGATCTGTTTTGGGGGTGTTTGCTGTGTTTTTGTTATGCATTGGTCCTTATTATTCCTTCCACTATCTTTGTGCAGATTGGAGCAGGATGCTGTGAGCTAAGATGTAAATATTTGGCAGCTGAGCAATGGAGCCTGATGTTTTTGGCAGGGGGGAAATGGATGTCACAGCAGAGCTAGAGTATGTGCTGTGTTTGAGACATCCCTCAGCTCCCTAAAGAGCTCTTTTTCCTGGGTTTTATATGCAGTGTTTCAGGTCTTGTTCTGTGTTTTAGATGCATGTGTCAGGTGAGGTGTCTGACTAGGGCAGGACCTAGAGTCTTCTAAAATCCATGGCCATAAAATGGAAAAAAAAACCCAAAAAATAAACCTTGGACTGTGTGGCTTTCAGAAAGTGCTTGGCCAAACGCCGTTGAATCCTGGGGATATTTGTAATTAACACAGCCAACCTTGCTGGAAACTCTGATCTTAAAGGACTTAGGCAAAAAACATCTTGTTTTTGTCCACCAGGACAAACTTAGGGGCTGTGTCAGGAACCTGGTGTCCCTTGTCCTCTGAGCTGCACATCACTGCCTGGACCAGCTGGATGTGTCCCTTTTGTTGCTGTGACTGTGGAGAAAGGGCAGGTGGCACCTGAAGGTGTAACTGGATGGAGATTTGCTCAAAACAAATGCCACATCCCACCCCAGAGGTCTTGAATTTAGTTTGCTGGAGTGAATTTATCCAGTGCTGACACAGAACAGAGCAGTAATGTTTAAAAAACAGACCCCACCTTGCCGTGATGGTGGTTGCTTTATCTCCCAAACCCTTGGTGCTGTGTCAATCAGGAGACCATTGATTTCTTTATTTTGTTCTGCAGTCACTTGGTAAAAGATAAGATACCTGCAGGCAGCAGATGTGATGGTGTGAGTAACAGGAGTTTGCTGTCTTTCCAAATTTCCCTCCACCAATGGGTGGCCTTTGCTATCTCCCTTGGAGACATGCCCCACTCCTGACGGCTGCCACGCTTCTCTGGGTGGCATCTCAGCAGCTGCTCCTTCAGAATCAAGATCTCTGTGGCTTTTGACAAGAAGATGAGAAAAGTGCTCCACTCCTTGGCTTTCCCCCCTCGTTTTCTTCATCTCAACCAGTCTATGAGGTGACTTGCCACTGTTCTTTTTCATTAAATAACCTACAGAGCCAAAACATTATCGGGCCAGGCACAGGTGCCAACGAAAACTGAGTCACACACACAGAGCAATGAATCATTTGGGGCTCAGCTGAGACCTTGGCACACGTGTGACTGTCCCACACAGTGACACATTTCTGCTGTTGGTGGTGCTCAGGGGTCCTCACACTCTGTGCGTGTCACATACCTGACAGGGATACGTGTGGCACTCGAGGTCTAAATGAAAATATTTAGAGGTCTCTCACTGCTCTGTAGGAGGTAAACCGAGACTAACACAGGTTTTGGTACTGGTTTTGTAGCCTGAGTCTAGCTGTGTGTAGCTGGAGCCTTCACAAGGCTACCCTGGAAATACAGACAGGTTAAAATCCAAGGGTGTGCTGCCTGTGAGGCTTTGGGGGAGCAGGACAGGGACGGTGCAGCCAGCAGCACAGCCACGGGACCTGGAGTGGATCTGGAGTTTGAGGGAACTGGGATGGAGGGTCCAGGCACTCAGGGAGGGATGTGGGATGCAGGATCCCCATCCAAACACAGCAGAGATCCCAACCAACTAAGAACAGAAACTGGGAAGAATTTCCATGTGTTCAAAAGGAAAATGAAGTTTGTGGGGTGGATCTTTGGGAAACTCTGCTTTGCTCTGCTGAGTTTGCCTTTAAGGATGTTGTCATTCTGCAAACTGCTGGCAAGTTACCCCGGACTGTTTAGTTTAAGGTTTTGTGTTTGTTTCTTTCACTGTGCCTGGAAAAAGGAGAGGCCAGACAGGCTGATGGATGTCAGCAGAGATGCCAAAGCCTGGCTCTACCCTGCAGCACTTTTCTTTTTTTTGTGCAAGGCATCTGAGTGAGAGTGGGGTGGTGGGCCCTCAGAGCCAGGGGCACAGCTCGTTTTGGGACCTGCTTAATTAGCAGCATACTTCATTAGGGCTGTTAAGCCCTCCCTTTCTCTCTCCAGGACCAGCAGGAGAATTTGCTGCTTCACAAGGCCATTTCTTCACCAAAAAAAAAANNNAAAAACAACAAAAAAAAAAAAAAAAAAAAAGCAAGCAGGAAAATTCACCCCTCAACAGCCACGTGGAAATATTTGTTTGCATTTGCTTCTGGTTCCAGGTAAAAGGGTGAATCCAGGTGTAGAGACCAGTCTGTGAGAGATGGCTCCCAAAATGTGATGTAAATGGTGTAAAATGTGATGTAAATGCTGTAAAATGTGATGTAAATGGTGTAAAATGGATGTGAATGCTGCCTCTTCCCTGCTCCCTCTTTCCCTTGGCACGGGGCTGGAGATTGCTCAAGCCCTGGAGCTGTCTGGAGCACAGAGCCCTGCAGGAGCAGGCAGGGAAGGAAATCATCTGCAGCCCAGCAGAGATAAGGACGTGCACAAGTCCTGGGACTGTGTGGGAGTCAGCACAACAAATCTGGAGACACCATCTAACAGATGAGTTTGTGGTAAACATGTACCCTTCTAAATGGACTGAAAAAGAGTTGTGGGCAGCCTTTCTCCCCCTTAGGATGAATTCCCTAAGTGGGAAGGAAGGGGCTGAGAAAGTTGGAGTTTGAAAAGTTCAATTGTTCCTGGAAACAAGAATAGCTTTGTGGTTTTTTCCCTTTTTTTTTTTTTTTAAATAAAACAATCTGACTCATGAACCTTCATCCCCATCCCTACCTGGTCTCTTTTTTTTCCCCTTTTGGACTGTGCCAGCTCAGGTTTTCTCTGCTGCAGGATGCAGGTTGGAAAAAAAAGAAATCATTGCAAAGAAATACCTATTCTCCAATTGCCTGTACTAGGAATGGCAACATGGATCCAGATTGAATGAATTAAGCTTTTATTTTGGAACTTTTAGGGCAGGAAAGCAGCTACATTGTCTGTTCTAATGAGGCCAATGCTCCCTGCAGACTTCAGTTGTCATTGAGGCCCTTTCTTTTGTCCCAATCCTGACAGATTTCCAGTGTATTTTTCACTTAGTCCTTATGAGTACATGGTAGGGCTGGTCAGAAAAATGCCAAGTGAGAAATGTCTGGGACCTTCATAAATTTCATGGGGGCTACAGGGCTCTTTGCAGTTCAGAATGAACAACTTCCATTACCTTTCGTGCAGGACTTGGACTCCACAAAACTGTAAATTTCACCCAGTGGCTTTCAGTTCTGTCCCAATTATTTGTTAAGTGCTGTTTATTAAAAAGTCATCTGGTTTTTATTTAAAGGCTGGAGAATTAATTGAAACTGATGGAGGACTTCCACAAATGACAAACTCCATCAAACTCATTGGTTTCAACCCGATTGAAACAATACTTCAGAATTTTTTTGGCCTAATATTTGTTTTTATGGATAAGTTAGGGAGGAATGAATGGCCTCTTTTGTCAAGTCTTGCCTTGATACTGTGGTGTTGTACTGCCAGGTTTTTATTATAATTACTTTTTATGCTGTAAGTCAGTCACTAATTCAATACAAACTTAACAGGAGTTTCAAATATGTCCAAAGCGAGTTCTTAAATACTAAGATCTAAACTCATTATAAGAATGAACTGGCATAGAGTTTTAGCTGTGCAAGTTCAAAAATAAATTAAGCCAATAAATGAAGTGTGGGAATTAAATGGCACATCCTGACTCAGTTTTCATTCATTCTTTTGCTCATTAGCCTCAGTGCAAGTGTTTTCCCCCCTCTCTTGGACAGGTCTGGTAGGAGGAATCAGAGCAGCAGTTGTGACTGTGCTGTCCTTCAGGAAGGTCACAGGACTAAATCGTGGCTCTGCTCAGTCAGAATCTGACCGTGTCAGATCCTGTGTCTCACCAAATTTACGTTTCAGCAGCAGGTTCTGAACAGCAGTAACTCATCCTGTGCAGAGTAAATGTGATAACAGAAAACACAGGGCTTCAAAGACACCTGGGTGGTATCACCTGGCAACCACAATTATCAGAGTTTTCTTCCCAAATTCCCCTTCCATAAATAAAATAAAGCTTTTTTTTTTTTTTCAAGGCCACTTTGGGGGGTGCCACAGTGCTGAGTGGGTGGCAGAATGGCCTTGCTTTAAGGGTGCCCAGAGCAGCTGGGGCTGCCCCTGGATCCCTGGCAGTGCCCAAGGCCAGGCTGGGCACTGGGGCTGGGAGCTCCTGGGACAGTGGGAGATGTCCCTGCCATGGGAGGGGGTGGGAATGGATGGGATTTATTGTCCCTTCCAGCCCAAACCATTCTGTAGTTCCATGATTTGTGTTTATCTAGTGAGAGCTCCCAAATCTTTTGGCTGGTTGGGTGAAGATGTGCCAGGAGAACTCAACACAATGATTGTGTTGATGCTCCCAACCCAAAGAAAGTAAGAGGTGAAACAGGTTAAGAGTCAAGTATGGAGACAGAAATGTAAGAATCCTGGAATCCCTAGACCTCAAGCTCAAAAAAAAAAGTGCAAAACTGGACTCTGGTTTCTTCTTCACTACCAGAAAATATATCTGCCTGGCCCTTTGGCCCCTAAGGATGGGTCCTTCCTCCCTGTGTTCTGAGAAATCAGAGAGAAACAGGCAGAAAGAGATTTCTGACTGCTAAAGCACATTTCAGAATCAGCCTGTTTTATTTTTTCCGGCGTGGAAACATCACTGAAAGGCATTTTTCTTTCAATTGATTGGGGTAGTGTTTTCCTCATGTCTAGATCTGACTTCCTGAGCAGAAGACATACTTTTACAGAATGCTGTTCATTTAAACTTAGGAGAAAAAAAAAAAAAAAAAAAAAAAAAAAAAAAAAAAAAAAAAAAAAAAAGGAGTGGTGGTGTGGGGGGGTCAGAGAAAATATTTTCTCCCTTAGCTTCTGAAAAATATAATATTTTCTGTATTTTTTGATTTTGGCAAAGGCTGCAGTGTACGCCAGCCAGAAAGTAAGTGAAATACAGTGAAAGGCTGCCCTTGTCCACATGTTTGAAATGGACTACCAAAAATGCATCATTTTTTCCAACATTTTCGTTGGGTGGAGTGCGGAAGGTGATTCCCCCTTTCACACCCTAACACAAATATTGACACAGAACAGCTCCGGGCCTAACCTGAAAGGAAAATTCTGAGAGTGCTTCAGAAAGCCTGTGGCAGGAAATAAAACCTTGAAACAATTTCCATTAAACTGCTGGCTCTGGACGCGACGCCGTGGGCTTGGCAGCGGCCGTGGGCTCTGAGTGGAACAAACGGCCCTACAGAAAACCCCCAGGTTGGTTTTTTTTTTGACTGCATCTTCACAAACTGTCTCTGTTGCTCACCAGCCACTGGAAAAGGAGAGGAGGAAAGGCTGCACTGCCTTGGGAGAGCACTTTAAATAAGCCTGCTGTCCTTGCCTACGTCCTCACTGGAAAGCAGAAGAATAGTGAAAGGATACCCTATCCAAGGGGGAAAAAGTTGCACAGCACCCCAGGCACAAAGGGGATGTATTAGGGATCGTAGGACAAGCACTTGTTTCAAAAATAAAAGGGCCTTTTGTAAGGGAATAGAAGGTTTGGGTTTGCTGCAGATTGCCCAGCTCTTGTTGTGCCATCCCCTCTTAACCCAGCAAAGGGAAAAAAAAAAACCAGGAGTGTGCCCCCAGGTGCTCACTTCAGCCAGAAAATTATTTTGAAAGCTAATTAATTCTCACATTAAGCCAAATTTTAGAACATCTTTTTCCAGTGTAATGCTGCCAGTGTGGAGGAAGTGTTCAGGAATACCACATTACCAGAAATTACAATTTTCTGTACCTTTTACATTGTGGTTTTTATGCTGAGGGATCTCCAAGCACTTCATAATTATTAACCTAGAGTGGCAAATGTCACCACCACTGGGATGAAGCATGATGCCTGGATGAGCACCAAAGGTGCACATCTCACTCTTCATGTTATGTACTTTAAGCAGCTTTCAGTTTGGGGAAATGCAAATAAATGAAAAAAATTCATTTTTAGTGCATTATAAACAAAAAATCCCTTAAGCTGAGCTGAGCGCTGGAGTTAGACCTGTCCTTGGTTTGGGTTAAGCCTCATAATTATCATGTGGCCACTTTGCCAGTGCCTCAGCTGGAGGCTTCACTGCCTTGCAGGGGCAGAGCTGAGGCTGGAGGACAATCCCTGCCCTGGGTTTACCTTTCTTGCACCTTCACACCTCTGGACCAGCCCTGGTGATGTTCCCCTCTCTGGGCTGTCACAGGATGGGTCAGGCACAGCACTGGACCCGGGTTTGCCTGCCCTCCTGCTGCAGGGAACCCTTGAGGCTCTCCTTGATGTGGCTCCCACTACCACAGACAGAGAAAGTCGACAAAAAACCCTGATTTTTGAACAAAAAGAGATGTCTTGTACAACCCTTCCAGTTTAACTTCTAAACTCTGGCAACTGACTGCTTGGCTAACTCCTTAAATTGATTTTGCCTTAATTTATAACTGAGTACACAAATCTAATGCATCTTTACCTGAAAGTGGGCAGAAACAACCTCTAAACCCAGTAAATTTTGGCTTTGTTCTGCCAGGGAACTCTTGTATTTCACTCTACTCCCATCATGCATGCACACTGACTTACCAGTGGGCCTCCACTCGTGGTTAAGCACCCAAAAAAGTGAGGAGTAAAGGAATGAAGGCCTCACTTCTCATCCTGCCATCACCATCACAGGTCACTATTTTGATGGTGGCCCTGTAAGATGGACACAAGCCACAGAAGAGTTTGGCAAAAAAAAAAAAAAATCCATAATTCTAGGCAGGAAGCAAATTGGATTTAAATATAATTCTGTATATTTAGCACGATGCCAAGGATTTTAATGCCATATATAATTACAGCAGCGCTGCAGGGAAATGCTTTAACAAAGCCCACAGCTGTGTGAGATGAGAGGGGTTTGCTCCCAGCATTCTGGGACATTTGTTGTGAGTGGTTTGGGGTGAGTGGGGAGGATTGGGCAGCAGCAGCCCCTCCCTGAATTCCCTGCATGTCCTGGTCTGCAGGGAAGCCCCACTCTGCAGTTCTCTCTCCCTCTCAGGAACCCAGAGTTCAGCCCGTCTGCTGTAGCCAGGCCTAAATTGCTCTGTGTAATTAGCCAATTAGCAGCTGTCAGCGAGCCCTAAATCATCTCCTCTCCTGTCTGGGCTCTCTGTAAGCTGCAGCGGTTCCTGGGTGTTGATAACGCTGCCCCAAAAGGAGGCAACGCCTTTTGCTTTATTTGTAGCTTTGTGTGACTCTGCACTGCCATTACCCAGGGAAATGAAACAAAATCCCTCCTCAGGACCCCTGGAAATAGGATGAAATGCAGTGTTACCCTGGAAGAGGTGTAAGGAGGCTAGTGCAGCTCACTATAGCTCATTAAAATTACTTTTTTGAGGACTTAAGCCTTGAATACTTCATTTTCTGGCTGAAAATCTCAACGATCCATCCAGAACCTGAAGAAGCCTCCAGTGGGAGTGACTGGGGACAAAACTGTGGCTCTGGGGCTGCTGCTGAACAGCTGGGCTGTGAAATGTGACCCAGCAGTGTCTTCATCTGATGGCTTTCTCCAGCCTGGGTGGGCACTGCCTTCACACGCTGAAGGAGTGGGTAATTTGTGAGGTACCTCAGAGTCCTTGTCCTTTAGTTTGTTTTCTTTCACTCAGTGAGTTAGGTCACAGCTTCAGAGAAAAAAAGTATTAAAAAATTAAATATGCACGCTGCTTTGCATTGTTGATGCTTATAAGTAGGCATTTACAAATGGACAGGGAATGCTTGAACTGCAGAGCCAATGTTGCACTTCAAGGCAAATGGTTGCAGCAAGTTTTTACTGAAGGGCTCTGATTAATAAGCCATTGCTTTGCATTTGGGAAATGTGGTGGATTTATTAATGTGGACTTTTAATCCCTGCCACGATGGAAGTATTCCACAGTGCTGTTCAGACATTTGATCTCAGAGTTCTCCTCCATAAATCCCAGCCACATTTCCTGGATTATCATTTTTAGCCTGCTAAATAAGGTTTAGGCAAAGACTTTGATAAAAGCGTTTATGTTTTAGGATATGGCTCTAGATGGATTTCTGTGTGAAAGCTGGACAGGAATGATTTCTTAATTTGTGATGGAAATGAAGTTTAAAAAGCTGTGCAAGAGCAGGTATGTTGGTCAGAGCCTCCCCTTCCCCCTGACGTGGATAAATTTTGTCCCAAGGGAGACTCTCAGGTGCACATAAATCATGGTTTTATGGTGACTGTGGGGTGCAAGGTCCCCCAATTTCTGTAGAAATGGCCCTCTGAGCAGAGCTCTTTTCTGCAGGGGCTGAGTGAGCTGTGTGTGGCTGCACTCAGGAGGAAGGGGCTGCCCCTGCAGCAGCTGCAGTGAGCAATGTCCTGGACAGCTCTGGCACCCACTGGATGAGCCTTAACAAGTCCAGCAGTGACCCCAAAATCTTCTTTGTATTTTCCTTGAGGTCAGACAAGAGTTTGGCTTGAAAGGGAGCTTTATCCAGTCCACTCTGCCATGGGACACCTTGCACTATCCCAGGGTGTTCCAAGCCCCATCCCACCAGGACTTGGACGCTTCCAGGGATGCAGGGGCAGCCACAGAGCCCTGACTTAAGACCTTGGAAAAGTTGTAACTTTGTAACAGCTTCTGAAAAAGGGAGAAAATGGATAAAAATGGGTAGAATTAATCTTCTTGAAACCTTCAAGAAGGACAACTGGCTGTTGTTGAACAGAAGGCTGCTATCATTCCTGAGTAAATACAGAATGGCTAAACACCATGGCAGTGCTCTTAATTTCCTGAGAGTTTGGGCGAAAATCTACACATGTCTGCTTTTGAGGTAGTTCCATCAGGTCTTAAACAAGGCATTTTGGCCAGGTCCAGTGTCTGGGCAGAGAGCTCTAGCACTACCAATATCTGCAGGACTGTGTTCAGCCATCTCCATCCTCATCCCCTTAGCATGCAGTGACTGCTCCTGACTCTTTGCTCCCATTTTCCGTAGGATCTTTAGGAAAAAAAGACAGAAAATTAAGTTCCCTCTTAGCACCAAATCAGGTGGTGGAGCTGTTGGCTGGGCTGAGTGCCTTGATGACTCTCTCTCACACAGGGTTTTTATAATTTAATCTCCAGTGGCCATCAGAGATTGAAAAAACTATAGGGTGGGGAAATACTTCATCCACACTGCCCATTGCAACTCCTCCTGCTTGAGGTGCATTTTAAGCAACACCATCCTCTTCTGCATCCAAAGCTGACACATAAGGTTATATTATCAGATATTTAATAATTTTTTTTGTTGTTGCTGCCCCACCTGGGGCAGCAGAAGTGCTCTAGTTCCCGTGTGACTCTCCATGACAAGTTTCCCAGCTCTTAATTTTTTTTGAGCCCTAATCGGGTTTTAAAAATGAAGACAATCCAAATGCAAATTCACAATAGTAATTATATTGATCCCCTTGTTGCTGAAATTTCTAAATGAAATACAATATAGGTAAAATTAAAAAAATCTTCCAGTCTGTGAGAAATAAAAAATTCCCCCTCGAAATCCTCCTGAATTCCACATACAGTTAACCTTGCTTGAATGATTACTGCATTGCTGCTGCAGCCTAGACCTACCCAAGGAAAGCCTTTAAAAATAATTTGTCACAGGACTGGCTGAAAATTATCAAATTCTTCTGTATTGCGGATCAGTGAGGAAACTTTAGCCTTGAAAAATGCATTGGAAAGATGAACATCTCTATAAATAATGTTAATTGTGATTAAGAATTATCATAAATAAGTGTTAGGAGTGTGCTTATTTTGCAGGTGGTTTTTTTTTTAGGTTTTTTATTTACAATTCATTTTCCTTTTTGTAGAGAAGATTGAGGCTTACATGCTATCTTTAGAAATTTGTAAGCATAGGTATCAACTTTTCTGGCAGTATTCAGCCCTGAAGGTCATGTTTTAAAAATGGGAAAGGCAGTTTTCCCTGGCGCCACCCTTGACACGATAACTATCTTGGAGATAACTTGAGAAGTGCTTGTGGAAGCTGAGAGAATTGAAGACCTTTTTCGTAGCTCTGTGTTTTGGGGATATTCTTGTGCATTTGGATGCCACCTCTGGGGGTAATAAAGGTGAAGGTGTTACTGTGGAACCAAGAGAAATGAAAAGAAAAAAAAAAAAAGGTTAAAAATACCCTAAATGTTGGTTTTGTGCTGAGCACTCTATTTTCCAGAACTAAATATCCCAAGAAACTCCCCTGAGACAAGCTGATGCAGTAAAGCTGAGCTACACTTGATTGCAGTCAGTAACAGCATGAAATCTTATTTTAACTGGCTTTGCAGAAAAGCAGCGCTGGGTGCATGCTAATCACACTGGGCTGCATTGATCTCCAAACAAAGCAATGTTTTGTTGGTTTCCCATAAAGAGTGGACAGAAACCAGATTACCTGGATCTTTTGGAGCTGATTAGGATACAGAGGCTTGATGAAAGTGGGGTGATTGCAGTTTAGTGCCGCCAGCTTGCGACACAGTTGGACCAGCCCAAGAGCCACTCTCAAACCTTGGGGTTTTTTTTTTTTGGTGTCATTGTTTTGGCAGGCTGAAAAAAAAAAACAAACCAGTTTGAAGTGTAATTTTTTTGGGGAGCCCTGGTTAATGGCTGACTGTTTTTAGATGCACTCAGTGTCCAAGAAATGCCACCAAATCCCAAATCCAACACCTGTCCATGGGAGGGCTTGGAAAGGAGAGCAGGCTCTGGGGAATTGCCCTCCAAACTGGAGCAGCTGGATCTTCAGCACTGACCACAGCCAGCCACGTCTGCATCTGCACAGCATTGAGTTATAGGGCTTTTTTCATCAGGTTGCATTTTAGTTCAGGCCCTGAAACAAAAATCCACACTAGAGATGTGTTTTGAAGATGTCCCAGGGCTCAAGGATTGGATCAGGCTGGTGATGGGATGGGATGCATTTGATGCATTTGATGTCCCACCTCATCCTGAGCTTCAAATTTAGTTTCCTCCAAAGAAAACCTAAATCACAAGCACAAAAACTGCATAATACAAGGCCAAGGGCAAAAAGGTGGAGGTTGTTGGGAGCTACACTTCAAAACCACATAGCTGCCCTCAATTAATTGCACTGACTTTTTTTTTTTTAATGTCCATATGTAGCTGACCTTAACCTGTGTGCACAGCATTTAAATTGTCAGCTATCTAGAGAAATCACTGTTATTTTTGTTATAGTCAAATATTTAGAAGCACTTAACTAGCAGATGTTTAAGACCAAGGAAGGGCTAAGCAAGGTCAAGTGATCATTTTAAGTACTTCTTCCACTAGAGACTATTAATAACATAAATGTGAATTTCAACATGACAGAAATGCTGTTGGCTTCTTCCTGTCATCCTTCCCTGTGCTTTTGAGGTGTGGTTTTCTTGTTCCTGGTGAAAATTAAAGATTCCAAACCAGGGGCCATAACAAAGAGCTAAAACCTTGTAAAAACCATCCTTGGAAGTGAGGGAAGTGTAGAGTCACTGGTGACTCATGTTTGCTAACACAGAACGTAAATTAATTTCATAATTCATATTTCTTAATTAATTTCATTCCATTCAATTAATGCTGTGGGTTTTTTCCTAATTAATTGTAAGAAGCAGGCCTAGTTCTGCTGCAAAGAAGGTTTGTCAATCTGACTATCTTGTGTTTGGGCTGGAACGCCAAAATTTTTAAATGTGACCTTTTCCTACATAAAAGAAAGCAAGGAACTCAGTTTTCTTCCAGCTATTAAAGAAATCAGGATGAAATTAAGTGGCAAGCAAACAGCATCATGTATATAAGTGCAGTGAATATCTGTGTAGGAAGTAAGGAGCTGAAATGCCTTACAATGTATCTTTTAAGCAAAGAACAAACCCCAAACTGTCCTTATTCAGTACCAAGAAATACCATTTTGGGTTTGTTTGCTGGCATTTAAAAAAAATTAATCCATTAAATACCCACTGGGCACACTGGAAAATATACCAGTGAGTAATTAATTAGCTGAGCCCTCTGTTAGGGCTGTTGTCTTTTGTTAGACAAGTGCTTGCCTCTGGCAAATTGTTGAAGAAATAGATGGGCTTTACAATTTACACTGTTGTAGCTTTATGGATTGAGACAGTCTTAGAAGCACTCCCCAAAAAAATCCTCCAGATCAAGGCTTGGCAAAGAAAAAGAAGAAATCCCTTCCAAACTCTTGATTTACTATTGATCTGTTTGGTTTGTTGTTTTTTTTTTTAATTATATGATTAAACATGAAGCTTAATAATTATTATTAGGCAAAATATAACATACTCTGTGTGAAAGATTGGGAACTAAATTATTGCTTTCTGTTTGTCTTTCCTTTTTCTTCCTCAAGAGCCTTCCAGGAGCCAGCATGTTTTTAACCATCACTGTTCATGGTACAGGAAGAGGAGAAAATATTTTTCAGTTGTTATCATTAAATAATTTTCAGCAGTGGTGGATGTTTGTTTCTTTTTTTAATTTGTTTTTAAATACTTTTTGGTTTTAATTCTCTTTTTTAATTTGAAAGGCAGAGAAACCTTGTCTCTTTATATAACAAATTATCTGGAATTGAGATTTTTCTGCTCCATTATGTAATTGTTAATCTGTTTTAACTGCTTCTGAATATAAGGGAGAAAAGGGCTAAGAAATATGTAAAATTCACCTTCTTGAAACCTCCAAGGAGGACAACTGGCTGTTGTTGAGCAGAAAGCTGCTGGCATCACTCCTGATTGAATGAGAGAAGGGCTACACACCATGGCAGTGTTTTCCTTCATTTTCTGAGAGTTTGGGTGAAAATCTTCACATTTCTGGTTTTGAGGTAGTTCCATAAATTCTTAAATCCAGCCACCTCCAAGCATGAAGACAGTGACTCTATTTTGAACAGCAAGAAAACATTGCAGAGAATCTGCTGCTACTAATTAAAAAAATTGAAAAGGATCCTTTAATAAGGATTAAAATCCTTATTACTGTGTGACTGTTTCTACAAAAGGCAGTTTTAATAACATCGTGAAGTGAAAATGGTGCAAGTTTTAAACTTTTTTAAACTAAATTGTTAGAAAGTAAAGGATATTTGTTTCAACCATGTATTAATGATGACACAAATTTCCCTTATTCTGAGTGACAAACTTTCCAAATTTCTTTTTGTCCTGTGTCTAAACATGGCCAATGTACCAAAACCTTATGGAATGCTAGTATTTACCAGCAAAATGGTGCAGTACAGGCAATTTTCAGGGTTAACTTTCTGGCACAGATCAGTAAGAGAATGCAGAAATGATGTGATTACAGAAGCTGAAAAGCTGGCCAACTGTTTTGAATAATTAATTCTTGCTTGATGCTGTAAATTTTTCTTGTTTCACTTTACGGAGAGAGATTTTTGTTAGGTTTTAATTTCTAAGGCTGGAGGATTATATAAATAATTTAATAAATTTTCTCATGCATGAAACACTGTTCTACATCCAATTTCTAGAGATGGATGTGCAGTGTCATATCAACCATAACTATGAAAATAATTTAAAAAGGACCTTTGTTTGTGGTTTATTTTATTTTAGAAGATGGCAGAAAACATAAAGAAGAAATTGGTACTTGCACTTCTACTTTAAAAATGCTTCAAAGAAGCATAAACCAAAGGATTTGGAGTACAGTTCTCTTTATTTTCTTTGTGAATCATATTCACAGAGTAGCCTTTCCCCTCCCACCCCTTAGTTTCATAATCATGTTGTTTGCTATGGCAGAGTAAGTATTTTCATATTTTGATCTATTCCTTTCCCTATTTGTGTTTTCTGGGACAGAAGTAGAAGAATGGTCAGTCAATGAGGAGAAGTCATGATATTGGAAAGAACAACGTGATTTAATTGTTGTTAATTCATGGGCATTAAAATTCTGATACATTGTGAAATAGAAGATAATGACAGAGAACACGACACTAACAATATTCTCTCATGAACAGAAAACAGCACAGGCTTTAATCCAGTTATCAAGCTGCTTTTCAAAGTTTTTATTCAAGCACCTAGCTAGCTTAGTTGAAAATAAGAAAACATCCTGACATTTGACATTACAAAAGGAAATGGAGTCACTAGCTGTAAAAATAAATATAATTCATGTCTTTTTGCCTATTTGTGCCCACTTCTCAGGTAATCATACACATTTCTTATGGTTTTTATACCTTCTTACACTAGAACTAATTTCTTTTTACACATTTATTTTTTATTTTCCCGTATGAACACATTTTCACCACACTATCCAATTAGCTGTTATAATAGGATGTAATGCTGTATGTGGTAAATCTAGCCTGATCCCAAATTAGACTACCGAGCTCCTGGTGGGCACCAGGGCGGGTGTGAGCCCACACCCTGTGACTCCACACGTGAAGTTACGACCCCAAGCAAGCGACGTCTCCAGCGCGAACTTACGGGCGACAAAACCCAGCGGTTTTGGGTAAAATTCAGCGCCCCTGGGGACACCCTGACCCCTCGTTGCCCTCCTGGTGCTGCCAAGACAGGGGGAGTCCCCTGGGTGGGTGGTGCAGAGCCTGCTCAGCCACCCTCCTGGGGTTGTGCTGGGGTTTGGGGGATGCTGGAAGCAGGGGAGGGGCAGGGGATGCTACGCGCAGACCGTGGCTGGCCCACGGGGAGGCGAAGATGTGGACACAGAAGGCAAAAACAAGAGCAAGCCTGAGATTGCTGTGATTTAGGACCTGACCAGCCATCTCCAGGGCGTTGCAAAGTTGGTGAAAGGCTGAACTTGGCCTTTCCAGCAGTGCCTTTGGTCTAGCAGTGAGGGCACTTCAGCCAGCCCCACGAGTGGGTTGGATGTGTACATTTTTTTTTTTTTAAATGCAGGCAAAATATAATCCCCATTCCTGCAAAAAAAAAAAAAAATTCAAAAATGATGTGTCTGGCTGAAACCCTGTGGGGGGTTTCTTTGGAGAGGTACAAAAAAAAAAATTTCATGAGGGTCTCTTCACCTCTGTGCAATAAGAAAACCATGCAGCCTTCTCCAGATGTAGCAGATCTTTGAGGAGGGTAGAGCCAGCTGCGTAAGGCTCCCCTCTTTACAGCCACCCTGGATCTAGCTGTGGTAATTACTTGGATATTCTCTACAGCTTTTCCCATCCCACAACCCCCCTGTCCAAACTTCAGAAGAAAAACTGTAAAATAGTCTGCATTTTTTCAAATTTTCTGAAGGTTGGACAGAAAAATTACATGTATTCCTCTTGATCATAGTCCACTCTTGCATACCCCACTCCTTATCCGGGTTGGGTATTTAACATTTCTATTTCCATTTCCATTTTTTCCTCCAAAGGTTTCAGAGAAGGCTCTGAATGGCCTGAGAAAATGTGTGAAATGGGCAGTGATTTGAAAAAAATGGCTGTTCAAAAAAGGTTGCATGGTTTTAGGGACTTGACCTGTAGTAAGTCTCTATTTATAGCTAAGGGACACCATTTCGAGAAAATCCAATTCCTAGTGGAATAAAAAGAGGGGAGGTTTGGCACTGTGATTGCTCCATCTGTAAAGCATGAACAGATATCCACAGAGGATGCAAATATCCCCAGAAGGATGCAAATTTGCTTCTGAGTTCAGTGGGAATGAACTCCAATAAAATACATCTTACACTATGGCCCCTTTCCATGTCTTGTCCCTGGTTTGCTCACAGAGTCTTAAAACAGGACCACAACTACTCTGGGAAAGAGATTTATTTACTCACATCCACGGGAAAATAGCTACACCAAACCATTTGTGAAAGCATACAGGTTGTGTCCTAGCTGGATAAATACCACTACACCTCATTTAAATTATGGAAACAGTGGGCAGCTATAAAACTTTGCATAAATACAAATGTTGGTCCTCTGAGTTCTTCGTAGTCAGCAAGCGTAGAGTAGGAAAAAGAGTTCTCCATTTTTAGGTGGTAGAACCAATACTGGATAGAGAACATCAAAAAACCTCTGAAGAGATTACCCAAGACCAAGATATTTTTAACCAGTGGCCTCTCTGCCTNCGTTGCCCTCCTGGTGCTGCCAAGACAGGGGGAGTCCCCTGGGTGGGTGGTGCAGAGCCTGCTCAGCCACCCTCCTGGGGTTGTGCTGGGGTTTGGGGGATGCTGGAAGCAGGGGAGGGGCAGGGGATGCTACGCGCAGACCGTGGCTGGCCCACGGGGAGGCGAAGATGTGGACACAGAAGGCAAAAACAAAAGCAAGCCTGAGATTGCTGTGATTTAGGACCTGACCAGCCATCTCCAGGGCGTTGCAAAGTTGGTGAAAGGCTGAACTTGGCCTTTCCAGCAGTGCCTTTGGTCTAGCAGTGAGGGCACTTCAGCCAGCCCCACGAGTGGGTTGGATGTGTACATTTTTTTTTTTTTAAATGCAGGCAAAA
>VWZV01007383.1:346727-371987 GCA_013397155.1 Irena cyanogastra
ACCAGTGGCCTCCCTGCTTTTTTTTTTTTTTTTTTTTGGATATCCAGCTTGAGACACCATGAGTGGAGTAAATTTTCAGAAAGCCTCGAGCACCTGCTCTCTGAAAAACTGGTTGCATTAAGGTAGCTGAAGATGAGCACCAAGAATTGCTGCATCCAAAGTGAGCTTGCATTAGAAATCCCAAATTCCCTCAAACTGGTACTTAGGCAGGACCTAGTGCTTTAGGCAGCTCTGAGAATCCTAGGCACCATGCACAGTGTGTGTTTTTCTCTGACACTGGCAGATTTAGGTAAACATCTTCCACCTGGACCACTGCAGATTTAGTGAAAAGAAGTGTTTCAATAACTTTATTTTCTCTTAACTCTAAGGAGGACTAACTAAATAATTCAGGGCTAACAATACTATATTATTTCATTGATAGTTTAAAAAACAGGTGCACTTTTTAGATACAAATAAGATGTAAGGAAATGAAGTGTTTATTTTTTTTTCTTTTTCTCTTCTAAAACTTAATGGCTGGCTTCAGATTTTGTCTAATAGTCTTAATGTTTAAGACTTCACCATTTTAAATACTTTTTTTCCTAACTTTTATTTCTTGTGATGTGTAAATAGCTAAGAAATATTAAATATTGTAATGTTCTTTAATTAAGACAATAACATTTCAAAGGCTAATGTAAAATCAAGCTGCTAAAGTTTATAATGTCTCTGTCCAGCAGTTCATTTATACAACTGCCCTGAGTAGATGCTATTATGCTGCTTAGCAAATGGCCTTTAAGAGTTTAAAAATAGCTCAGTAAAGCTACTCAAAGGTAATACAACACTTCTCAGGCATCTTTAATTGGAGAGAAGAAGAAAAGAAGAGTTTTCTCGTTAGTTAATTATTCATTCAATGGTTTTTACACAACAAAAACACAATTGAAATGTTCAGGAGAACTAATTGTGCTTCTTTCTATGCATGGGACCATGAGCTTATTCTTCAGAAAGGCAAGGTTTGAAATTGTAAAACTAGTCCTATTTTTGTGGACCGTTTTAGCTGCTTTTATTAAAGTCTCTGTTGTTCCCATGTGAACCAGTGAAAACAGTTATTTGCTAACATATATTGTTGTGAGATTTCTTTGCGAAACCTCACTGATCCCCTTTAACAAAAAGAATGTTTTATTTTAAAATTCCTGTCATAATCAATTTGCAGTGTTTCTCAAACTGGTACAAATATGTAAAATCTGTGCTTTTAAAAGCTTCTGCTTTGAGTAGCCTTACACTCCATAATTGTGCCCTAGCAATTGTCAAGCTCTATTGCATGCCCCATTCATGAAAATTATAAATTTTTTTTTTTTTTTTGGGATGGCATAGCGTAAAGAATTTGAATCTAAAAGTTCCTTACCTAGAGCTCCCATTAAATTATATTAATTTAAAATATCTATGGAATGATATTTTCACAAAAAAAACCTCAAAAAAAACCAAAAAACAAAACAAAAGAAAACAAAACCAAACCAAAACAAAACAAAAACACAACCAAACCGAAAACAAAACACTAAAGCAAAACAAAACCAAAACCAAACCAATAGGTTTGGAGGGGAGGGAGTGTCTACGAAAATGACTCTTTACAGTAAGTAAAAGAGGTTTATCACAGTTTTGGTAGCTTGCATGAGTTCATAGCAAAAAAAAAAAAAAAAAAAAGACACCTTTCACACTTAAGAAAAAAAAAAACCCCAAACCACCAACAACTTCCAGGCTCTAGGTACACCCTCTCAGTTGTAGGCCCTGAAGCAGTAGACACCGTAGAGCTTGTGCTTCTTGTCGGGGAAGCCGACGAAGCGCACGGCGGCCTCGCTGGGGCTGCAGCGCTTCCGCGGCCTGGAGATGGGGTAGCGCACGCTGCCGTCCGCCAGCCAGCCCGCGTCGCAGCGGTCGTAGCCCAGCAGCTTCCAGGCGGCGAAGATCTGCCCCACCTTGGCGATCTGCGAGCCGTCCTTCAGGCAGGCCTGCACGGCCTCGTCGTAGGTCAGCTTGGTGGGGTGGATCAGGTAGTAGAAGCGGCCTGGGAAGGGAGGAGGGAGGAGGAGTTGTTAGCGGTGCCAAGGTTGGGAGTCAGCGGTGCTGGAGGTTGTTTTTGGTCTTAAATCTTGTGATCACAGAATTCACAGAATCACAGAATGACCGGGTTGGAAGAGACCTTCAAGATCATCGAGTCCAACCCAGCCCCAGCACCTCAACTAAGCCATGGCACCCAGTGCCACATCCAGGCTTTGTTAAACACACCCAGGGATGGTGACTGCACCACCTCCCCGGGCAGAACATTCCAGAACTTTATCACCCTTTCTGTAAAAAGCTTTTTTAAACAGGAATTTTAAAATAAAACAATCTTTTTGTTAAAGGGGCTCAGTGAAGTTTCGCGAAGAAACCTCACAACAATATATGTGAGCAAATAATTGCTTTCACAGGTTCTCATGGGAGCAAAAAAAACCCCTTTTTCCTAATATCCAGCCTAAATTTCCCTTGGAGAAGCTTAAGACTGTGTCCTCTCGTTCTGTCAGTGCTGCCTGGAGAAAAAGACCAACCCCACCTGACCACAGCCACCTTTCAGGTGATTCTGTGACCTCAATGGTGTTGCCTAAAGATTTTTACTTTTTATGTACTTTTCATACATCCGCAGCTCTGTATACCAGTTATATAGCTCCTGGTATTTTTCCTACCCTTTCTCTTAGATTTTGGAGTAATAAGCTAACCTTCTAACACATACCTGAAATACTGTTTGGTCTTATTTTCAAGTAGAGGACCTATAAGAAGACATAACAGGAATTGGGGCATAGAAGCCCTTGCACCGACCCAAGGGGAAACTGAATCTCCTATTGGATGTACCTTAGATATCCTAATTAATTAACCTCATAAAAACTGTAGAAATTTGATACTATTGTGCCCGTAGCCCATGATTATGGATACACCTGGAAGCTTCCAATGAGGAACTTCTTTTTTATCTTATCATTTTAATATTGTGGCAAGGGCTTTTTTTCTGTTTTGATTTCAGGCAACAATGCTATAACACTGGCTTTTGAGGAGAAATGTAGATGTTCTGTTGAAAGATCATGTCAAATGGTGGTTAATTTGAGTTTGTGGCAGTTGGAGGTTGTGTTGTTAAAAACTTTGTGATTTTTGGTTTTTTTTGTATGGTGAGTTAATAAGTATCAGGAGGGAAAAAGAACTTGCCCAAAAAACACCCCAGGTACAGAAACCAGACTAGTTGGGGAAAAAAAAAAAAAGGGCAATGCTACGTTTGTTTCTTCTAATATCAAAGTATGGCATCTCCACCTGAAGTCACATTCAGTGGTAGCATTTAGGGAAGGGCAGCTGCAGGTAACATGTGCTCTTTCGCTCTCTGACAAGGTGCTGACCTTTTTTCTGATTAAATACAAGCAAAAAAAATTTTTTTTTTTTTGGTGAGAGAGCCAAAGTATCCAACAGCTTCTCAGGAGGAGAGTTTGAGCCTGTGGTGGAGCAAAATCATGTTGTAAGTCTTCAGTAGCAGTTCCGCAGCTCTGTTTCTCTTTAGGCATCAAAGGGTATATCCTCACCACAACACGAGACTGAGCTGATAGTGCTGCTAAGAAAAATGTTCCCTGTCTCAAGGTAATGAAAATAAATGCCAGAAAATAAAGCCCAAAAAGCAAAGTCTCCCCTACTAATCCATACACAGCACTAATATTAATATTGATTCCATTTATCAAGGCAATAAACATTCATTGTAAGCATTTCATTCATTACACTTGGGGCTATTTATCATCATTGGTTTGACAGCCAAATGGACTGCAGAAGAATCGTGTTTCTTTGAAGGCATTCAATAATTTCTAAATAAATTCACAACTTTTTGATCTGCCTGTTCCTGAAGAGGAGAGTTAGCTGAAAAAAAAGGAAGGACTTTATTCTTGTGGGCACCTTCTAATTCCAGAGCACACTCTTTACTTCTTAATTAAGAATGTACTCCAGGACAATATCCATTTTCTGCCTCACAAAAATCAGATAGATGCACAGAACTTTGCTTACTATGAGAATACTTTCTTGGCAAAGAAAAAGTGGTGAGCAAGTTAAGAGTTATGTCACTTTCAGATTCCTGCAAAAATCAAATGGGATTTTTTTTCTAAATGAAGGAAAGTCAGGTCAGATCACAATATAAAGGTAATTGAATTAACCCTGTCTAAAGGTTGGAAATTGTATATCATGACAAGAACATTTTTAAAAAAGGCATTTACATTGCAGCTGTGGTGGAAAAGAAACTTTAAAAATTTCATTGATTTGAGAGACAGTGTCTACGGAATTTCCATAGAAAACTATTGAGAACAGGTGATCATCCCATTGTAAAACACTTTTTAAAACTCCATTTTTGCAAGCTGAGAGCATTTACAACGTGCTGCTAATGGGAATGTTTACTAAATGGAATCCTGTTACTGATGCACTGTTAAGAGGTTTTCCCAAAGCAAACAGGATTTCTGATTTAGGGGACCAGGGGTTTGGACTGATAATGGGTAAACTTCACCTAGTTTATGAGTTCCTCTTCAAACCTTATGTCAGTGGAATGTAATTTCCTAGGGTGTGCAGTAAGGTCAGGCTTTTGACATATGACATCAATAACAAAATCTCCTATACTCTGCTCCTTCCTCAAACAAGTGAAATTTAATAGTAAACCCCACAGGCGTGCAATGTGTATCCAGAATGTCTGATTACATAAAATTCCATTAATAAACTCTGTAGAGATTTGCAGTTTTCCCCCTTGATAACAGTTGGGAAAGGTTCCTAACTGTTCAGTCTCAGAACTGATTAATTGATATGGAAGGATAGGGAGGAATTCACTCTCTCTCTCTCTCATTAATGTCTGGTTGGGTCACTTCTACAGAGTGATTTGCCTGATTTGACTCCTCAGACCAAAACCATGGGACAGAGGGTTTGGGCAAACCTGCTCAAATCCCACCTATAACAGCTATTTTAAGATTTTGTGTGTAACACAACAGCTGAAAGAGGAAAACTCCAGCCACTGACCCACACACCCCACACCCTTGTGACTGTGGAATTTTGAAGGATGAATCACACTTGCAGATTTCTTCAAGCTTAGTGCTAAATTGAGAGGTTTACTAGTAAGTTTCTCTTATGAAAAAAAGAAAAAAAGGAGAGAGATATTTAAGAATTTAAGACCTGGTAAATATTTTGGCATCCAGTGATCCTCTCAAATAACTGATTTTGAATTAAATATGTGAGAAAAAAAAAATTATACATGCCAATACCAGTAATGACTCTGGTGAGTCAGAAGCAGCCACTCCTAATAAAGGGCGTATAATTTTATTTTGGGTTCAGTTTCTCTTTTTGGAACAGTTGCTAAATGTTCCCAGTGATAAAATACTCTGAAATGGTCAAATGAACAGTCAGCATTATTCAGACAGGACTTTCCACAGCTTTCTCCCATTTAAATGGCAGAGGTGTTTTGCTTGTCATATGCTGTAATAAACAGGTGGCTCACATCTGTGCTTTTAACATGCTCTCTAAAATTTATTCTTTGTGTTCTTAACTTTGTTAAAACAAGATTTTTACTTGATTCTCCTAAAGCTGATGAAAGGTCAATTATGCACTATGGTTCTGTGGACAATGTAACAAAATGCATGTTAATGTGGAGAAAGCATGATGCAAGCTGGCACCTTGTTTTATTTTCTTTGAAAATGCTTAATTATAGACGACCTGATAAATATATTTACGTTTAGCTCTTTTAGCACTTTTCAGTGCAAAAGATTCTCAGGGATTTTCCTTCAAAAACCCCACTACTGTTGTCCTTCAGAAGACCTTCGAAAATAAATAAAGAATAACCACTCAGCCCTTCCATTACACATTCCTTGGTTTATGGCTGTTAGACTCAGTGGGGAAGATTATAACAAAAGGATTCATCAGCATTTATTTCCTCAAAATATTATCTGGAGAGATCACATGGGAGAGGAGCATCCCCATTCCTTGGGACAAGGAAAGGAGAGAAATTGGGGTGATCTGCAGCCCACGGAAAACTTTGGATCACGTCAGGTTGTGCCACCACACAGGGCAGGAACCCTCAGCTTTTCTAAAGATGACGTGGACTAAAGTAGCCTCCTCTAGGCAGGACAAGTGAAGGAGAAATTGGATGTGAGAGAGCAAAGATGAGCCCTCAGACAACAGGAAATTCCAATGTGGAATTTTCAGATTTAAGTTAGATGCTCCCTGCTTGTGTACATTCATTTTCAATAGCCTTTATCAGCACAAGGAATGCAAAAACAGATTGGGAAACATATTGCCATCCATGTGCAGGCAGAAAATGTTTTGTTATTTCAAAATATTTTGATGGATTTCACAGATAGCATCAGGCTGGTGTTACTTTGCTTTGTTTTACAAACACATCACTATATATCCTTATAAACTGGTAGCTTGCTGGTACTATTAGATATAAAAGGTATGAAAAGATTTCATGTTCTTGGATACAAAACATGAACAAATCTTGTATGAACCAACAGGAAGTTTAGAGTATAAAACAGCTACACAGGCAGAACAAAATGTGTAAGTATTGTATGTGCCTTACTCTATGAAAAGGCATTTTAGAGGGTAATTTATAAAGTAACAAGATTATTTGATATTGCAGCTTTGCTCAAACTATTTCCTTGTGCAAGTAACAGAGAAGCATGTAAAATTTTTTACTAATGGTATAATCCCTTCTTTTTTAACCATTATTTTTTGTCTATCCAGGTCATCACGGTTGGGATCCAATAATTCCACACTGAACCTGGGTTTGAATTCACTGCATTGATGATTACAGTTTCATTTTTTACCCAAATCTCTAAATACCATTGCTTTTACCTTTCTTCTTCAGGTAAAAAAAAACAAGCTTTGCATGCATTTCAGACCAGTATTTTTTTTTTGCTTTTACAGCTGAATTATTTGAAGCAGAACCATTTTTTAAAATAATCCCTGAGATTGCAATGTATTTGGGGAATTTTTTTCCCTATAGAGAAACCATTTAGAAGGTATCAAAACCTCACTCAACTTCTTTTTTTATAGAAGCTCTCATAACTGACTTTTTTTTAAGATTCTCCTTATTATCCTTCCCTGCTCCTGTGTCTCTTGGCATTTCCCATCTCCATTACATAAAGTTGAAGGTTTCTCTGTTTCCTACTATCAGGAGACTCCAGCAGCCACTGGGAATGCACTGCGTCCTAGCCACATCTCATTTTCCTTGGCTGTTTCTGAGCTGAGAGAATCAATATTGGGTCTTGCAGTAATAGGTGGGAGGTTTTTTTTGTTTTGTTTTGTTCTTATTTTTGGGGTTTTTTGATTGTTTTTTGGGTTTTTTTTGGGGGGGTTGTTTTGTTTTGGTTTTGTTTCCGTCTCTTTTTTTTTTGTTGGTTTTTTTTGTTTGTTTGTTTGTTTGTTTGTTTGGTTTGGTTTGGTTTGGTTTGATTTTTTTTGCTTGCAGCCACTATCTTTGGCAACTGCCAATCCCAGCCTGGTGGCAAAATGGGTCATTATAACTTTTTTTCCCTCTGCATTGAGAGAGCTAACACATGCCATTAAACACACTTATCCAAAATGCTGTGCTGAAAACAGGCAGCTGGCAGAGTGGCTGGGTTAATTGTGGTTATGAAGATGAGCTTGGGACAAGGAACAGGGAGAACACAGCAGGGACATGTGAGAAAAATGTAATCTGGTGAATTAAGGGAATGGAAGCTGAGAGAAGGAGAAATCTGGATTTTCAGCTGATGTCATGAGAGACATTTGACACTGAATTTTGGGGAATATCCATCTATGTCTATCTATATCTATCTATATCTGTATCTATATGTCTATATCTATCTATGTATATATCTATATAATCTATATCTATATAATTTATATCTATATATTTATATATTGATGTATCAATATATCTATATATCTATATCTATAAATAAATAAATACACTTCTCCCCCTCCCCATTGCTGTGTAATGTTCTGTCTTCAGGTCAGAGATTCATGTCTTGTGTGTCTTGTCTTTGATTGCTCTCCTGCCTTATCCTCACCTTACTTTTTTCCTTCTCCCTCTTATTTCTCCTTGTATCAGTGAGCAGACAATATTTATCTTAGTCACTGCTTATTATTCTTTCTTTTTTCCAGAAACTATGCTTCTTGTTCCTTAAGAAATGCTCTCCAGCTTCTGGTGTGTAAAAGGGTGGTGATCAGTGAGCAGTAGTGACAAGGTTTTACTCTGCAGGCGTTAGAAGAAGCGCAGCTATCACATTTTAATTATTTTTGTTTGATTATTTAACGCCTTGGTGATACTTCTATGGTACAGGGTTAAATCTGTATAGAAGAGATGAGTTCATACAGGATTCCACCTTGCACAAATGAAGCAAGAAAAATCGAGCCAGCATTTAATGGGATGAGAAATATAATAAAAAAATCAGCCAAACTTTTGTTTCAGATCACTTTGAACTAATGTAATACTGCTGGCTTGAGGATTTGTTTGGGTTTCCTGTTGAGTTTTTGTTTTTGTTGTTTGTTGGTTTTTTTTGGGGGGGAAGTTTATTCTTGTGTGTATTTTTTTGTTTTGTGGCAGTTATTTTTTGTTTTGTTTTGGTTTTTTTTAATTTTGGTTTTTGGGGGTGTTGGGGTTTTCTTGTTCGGTTTGGTTAATTTTTTTTTTTTTTGGATGGGTCTTTTTCTGTGAAGAGTGGTGCAGATTTAGCACTGGAGCACATCTGAAACCAAGGCTTATGTTTATTTTTTGCTGTGCTGTAGGATGAAACTGCTTGACGGTGGCTAAGCAGTCTGTGCATAAATATAAAAAGTCCAAGCTCCATGGTCTGAGTGGGCTGCAAGCCAAACCTATGCAAAGTTGTGTAGGAATCATCCACAAGTAGGAATCTGTAGAGGATTGGACATCCACAGCAATGCTTTCTAAATCTTTTCCTGACACTAGGTAAACCCTGAAATGATAGCAAGCTGAGATTGGGCCATTTAATTTCATTTCATACCTTAAAAAAAAAAAATCAACTAACAGCAAAAAAAAAAGCTTGCAGTTGCTAAAGTAAGATTTACAGAAATCCAGCCTCAGAGAAAAAGTGATCAGTGGCTTGGTAGCGTACTAAGATTAGAAATCTAAATTATGAAGGAATAAAGCTAGAAATAGGTCTGCTGATATGGAACTATTAGTTGTATTAGACCTGGTACATGAGCAGGAGCTGCTTGACCCTGCAGAATAGTTGCAGTGATGATCAGAATTTTGTTTTGGTGACATATTTAAGCAATAGGAACAGAATTATTATTGACTTCAACAGGAAACCTCAACTGATGAACTGCAGGTTCCTTCATCGCTTTAACCAAATTAAACTGGTTACACACCAGTATTAAAAGTGTATGTATGAATTTTAATGGGGTGCAAGGGAAGATATTAGAAAATCCTGCCCAATACAAGCCCTGAGTTGTAAAAGCTGCCTACATGACCATGTGGCAAAGATGACTTCACTCCATGCATGTACCCTTGCAAGTTCCACAATGATTTCAATACCTTGATTATTTCATTCCCAGCATTTTCCAGGTTTAAACACGAGCTTTGACAAACCAAAGACCCCTTCCTGCCCTTGCAGTCCCTTGCCTGGGCACAGCCATTTACGAGGAAAGGGCGAGGGAAACGCTCTCACCGTTGAAGTTGGACGTGAAGCAGAAGACGTCGTAGCGGCTCTTCTCCTTGTCCCAGAACCCGTAATTCCTGACGCCGGGCACGGTGTTCCTGCCCCCGCAGGGCTCCCTGGGCTTGGTGATGGGGTACTGCACGGAGCCATCGCTGAGCCAGCCGGCGTTGCACCAGTCCAGCCCCGACCTCCAGGCGTCGTAGAGCTGGTCAAAGGAGGCCATCACCGAGTCCTGCTCCGCGCACGCCCGCTGCGCCTCGTGGAAGTTCAGGTTGTACCGCCCCAGCCGCGGGGAGTAGGGGAATACCACACCTGGAGCGGGGAAAGAGGAGAGTTACCAGGCACTGAAAGAGCAGAGAGAAAGGGAACAACTTTGGCAGCCTCCAGGGGGAGGAATAAAGGGGAAGTAAAGGTTGGCTCCGTGACGCGTGGCAGAGCGTTGGTTCATTTCTGGGGAAAAACGCCCCGTCGGCAGCTCAGCAGCACTGGTTTTGGGAAGAGCTGAGGGCTGCTGCCTTCCCTCTTCAGCTGCACCAAAAGCTTAGGTTAGATGTTGAAAGAAATTCTTCAGAAGAGGGATTGGGCACTGGAATGGGCTGCCCAGGAAGGTGGTGGAATCACCATCCCTAGATGTGTTAAAAAAAAGACTGGATGTGGCACTCGGTGCCATGGCTTCGTTGATGAGGAGGTGTTAGGTCATAGGTTGGACTAGATGGTCTTAAAAGTCTTTTCCAACCTAGTTCATTCTGTGATTCTGTGATTCTGTGATTGATTCTGTGATTCTGTCTTACCTAGCTGGATCCTCTCCCTGTGGCCTCACCCCCTTCCCAATGGGAATCCTGCCAGGTCTGCACGCTGCTCCCACCTGCACCTTGCTGTCACCATGGTGGTCTCACTCCCCTGCTCTCACAGTGCTTAAGGAGGAGCAGAGCTAGCTGGAATTATGCAACTACACGTTTTTCATAGAAAATTTCCATTTATACATTGTAAGGTCAATTTCTTGTTTTAAAAAGAGTCAATTAAACCCTAACATAGCTCTACTTTTAGAATTTGTTTGTTTGCCTGTGGTTATTTTTGTTTCCCTATTTTAATTTTGTTAGTTTTGGTGGTTGTTTCTTTGAGTTTTTTTTTCTTTTGTTTTTGGTTTTTTTTTTTGTTCTGTTTTGTTTCAGCATTTTTGTGTGTGTGTGTGTGTTTTTGTTTGTTTGTTGGTTGGTTTGGTGGGGTATTTTTGTGTGGAATGGGAGTAGAGGGAGTTCCTGGCAGCTGTTTAGAAAGAAGAAATTGTTGAATGAATCGTAGAGTTTCTACAAATTATTTCTTTTGACTCATAGACATTAAGATGAAATGTTTGGTCGACATTAAAGAGCATTGTGTTCTTTGCATGAGCCCTTGCCAAGATTTCCTGAGAGGTTCAAGACAGTTGCTTTTTGTTTGGTTTTTTTGCTTTTTTTTTTTTTAAGATTTCACATTATTCCAGGGATGGGAGTGTCTGCCTTAACGACAGCATTTCAAGGCTAGCCTGATAGCAGGCACAATTTTATCACCCTGAGGTTTTAAAGCAGGAACAGATATGGGGAAAAAAAATGAGTGAAGTTGTGTGGGAGACTTCTCTGCTGCTTTCCACCTGGTTTTGGGCCATTTGCCACCACTCAAGGAGGGAGAGCTCCTCACAGAGGACAGGTTTCCCCTGGTGCAGATGGTGGCACAGCCCTGGTGGGAGCCCATGTGTGACACCACCTTCCCTCTCTGCTCCTACAGCACTGATGGCTCACCCTGGGAGGGTCACTGTGCAAGGAACATGGCCCTGCCAAATGCTCCCCCGTGCCAGGGGACAAGGACACAGCTTGTCCCCAAGCCCTGTCTTGTGCTCACTGCTGCCCAGCCGTGGCAGACAGGTACAGCACAGAGACCTCATGACAGAGGACATGCAAGATGGGCTGGGAAACGTGGGGACACCTCCAGGATGGTTTCAGAAGTGGCATCTAAACACAGCCACTGCCCTTACCTGACAGATTTTATTTTTCCTTCTGCTTGTTTTATGTTAAGCATTTTAAGTTAAACATTGTTTCTTGGAGCATGAAAGATGTTCCGGGAAGCACTGGAGAACCACCTCCCCATGTGGGTTTGATAAAACAGAAAAGAGAGACTTGAAACAAAAGTTTGGATCAGACCACCCTAATCTTTGGCAGGGCTTAGAAACTTAAACCAGACCTAAATTTTACAGTTGGCTTTATCCCAGTCTCATAATAAGCGGAAATAAAATGGTATTAGAGAAGATCCAGCTCATAATGTTTATCCTCAGGCATCTCTGTAAAACTAAGTGCTGTAGGACTCAGGGGGAATGAAGACAAGATAACACATGAGCCAAAAACTTGCACTGGTATAAATATCCACCTTTCTTTTTACTTTTTTCCCCTGCTGCTGGATCCTCTTGCCTATAACAATTTCATTGTCCTCAGGGCAGTGCAGAATAGGGTAGAGAAATTACCCAGTGGTCAAGCAAGGCAGTCACCATGAAGTCACTCTTCTTTCAGAACATTCTAACCCATTTCTGTATCTATTCCATTGGTTTCCTAAAGTCCCCTTGCTTCCTCTTCTCTCCCTCACCCTTCTGCCGTCCAAGTGTTATTTTTGTTTAACAAAATCTTTGCTATTACTAAATCTCAGTGACTTGGCCCACGAAAATAAAGCATGTGAATGTAAACTTGGCAGGGTAATAATAAACAACATTTTGTTCTCCTTCATCAATTAGCTAGACAGTCTGCTTCACTTCTTTCCTTTTGTAAAGCCTTTGTTAAAGGGCTTTTCTGTTATGTGATGTTCTGAACTGCAGCGTATGAATGTAATGTAACACAACGTGTGTTAAATTTAACTTCATAAACAAGACACTGAGGATGTTTCCTATTTTCCTGGATCTCTGTTTTTCCTTCATCATATCTTTGTTAAAAAAATACCCATTCTTCATCAGTGCTAATGGATAGAAATACCACTGGCTATAATAAAAATTTAGCAAATGTAATAGGAAGGCAAGCCTTTTTACTTTATTAGAAATCTAATACATATTATTTTTTCAGAACTACATTTCCCCAGATAACAGACTTCTTTTCCAGTACATGTGTTTGATTTGCATATACATTAAAAAAACACCCTACAATTAGGAAAGATCAAGATATAAACTTACATACTTCTAAAAACTGAGCAACAACTAATTGATAACTATTTAAACAGATTTGATTCCTTAAGGTTTCCAGAATCACTTTTCAAAAGGGGCTAAACTGTGTATGTAAACGTGTTACAAATCTGAGTTTGACAGTTTGGTACATAATGTTTTTATAACATAAGTATGCACTAAACTGTAATATTAGCTTTGGGCTATATTTGAGCAAACTGCATAGAAGCTGATTTTTTGTTGGAGTTCATCTGCAGTACAAACCTGCAACTGATTAGCATTAATTTCACCCTGCAGCTGGGGGTGGCCAGGGGTGATTTTGCTGAGGAAAATGGACTGGGTATGTGCTTTCTGCAGCTTTGCATTACCTTGCAATTTTGTTAATTTTTTTTCCCCTTTCATTTCCCTATCAAACCTTGCTGATATTCATAGTGAGAGCTTGATATTCTTCTCTCCTTTCTTTTGCACTTTAGCAGTGCTGAGCTTTAGTTAATGGCAGGGCGTCTTCTTCAGTCCTGGACCTTACAAACCCATCAAAGTATAATCCATCCCATCTGTTCCTGACTGGACAAAAGCTGTCCTGAGGCTCCTTGCTGTTCCCAAAGCACAGACTGAGGCCTCAATTTCTGACTCCAGCCCTGTGCTCTGCCACTAGACAAAACACCCACTCCCAAACGTTAACAAATTCAGCTTAAAAAAGGGAGGGAGACAAAAACTTGCAGCCTCAGAAGGTTAAAATGTCGTTATTTTGTGGGAAGGCAGAGCTGAGGAGCCTTAGCTTGACCTTGGTGATTCCATTCCCTACCCATGTGGAGTCTGAGTGGGGATATTAATTTCCATTATAAGAAATCATGGTGTGGCTGCTCTCCCAAAGCCACGGTTCTCTGGAATAGGTTCTGCCCCCAGGGAAGGACCTTCCTGCTCCCAAAAGAGACAGGAAGAACCTGAGACACACCAGCTCAGCCGAGTGAATCTATTGGTGAGAAAAAAGGGGATGTATGCACCTGTGACCAAGCAACTGCAGTTTAGAAAATGAATCCTGTAATGGAAATTGGGATTTGTACCAAATCAGAACATGAGAACTGGATGTATTGTATATCCTCCCCAGAGGAACAACAGTATTTCTATGGATTTCTCATTCAAGTGAGCAAATGTACAACCCTTCTCCACTTGCTGTGGTTTTTTGGGAACGTATTTGTCTTATTTGTATTTCAGGTAACCCCTAAAATTCAGTGCAAATAGTCACTTCACACATACTGTCAGCGCAAGGAGCTGTAGCATTTACCCAAGACAACAAAATAAGGAAATAACCTCAGAAAGTTCAACTCTTGTAATGGTTTATGGGTGTTAATTAAGCCAGCACCACACACAATTAGCAGTTTCAAGAGTATTGACCCGTGGAAACAGAATAACACAAATTTCTGTTGATCCATATGGAGAGGGGGAAAAAAAAAGGTCTTTTCCCAGCTGGAGTGAAGAAATAGGCTTCCTTGAGTTTTAGCCAAAACTGAAAAGTAAGATTTTTTGCAGCCAGTGCAAGCATGGGGCAACAGTAGCGTTTGCTATTTACTGTATTGTAGGGTACAGTTTTATGCTGGCAGGTTCATACACTCAATGGCAAAATTTTCCATGCTGGATTCCTAAAATTCCACAAAAACTGGTGACCTCCTCACTTTCACAGAGTCTCCATCTCCATTTTCCTGCCTGTCAGAAATGTCAGATGTCTGATCACCCAGCCACTGGCTGTCAGCAGGTATCAATCTCCCTAAAAATGAAGCTGAACCTTGAAAAAGTGTCCCTTTGGCATCCCATAACTGTCAGTGGGGTTGCTTACTTCTAGCTAATTAAAAAAATACAAAATACAGTGATCTGGCCCAGGGCAGATCATTCCCTTGTATTTCTACAGCTTTTATAAAAAATTTGGGGACCGTTACTTCTCTGCTCTTCTTAGCCAAATTACTCCTAGATTTTTTGACACTTTCCTTTTGGGTTATCAGTTTCAGACAATTTTTTAAACTTTTTGTTTCACCTGCATCTTTCAAAGACCATTTCTCAGAGCATGTGCAAACACAGCTCTGTCTGCAGAGCCCTGTCACAGAAGGAATTATATTGCTCTGACATGACCTACTCTTGACAACCCCTCTTTGGTTTTTGTTTCAGGCATCCACAAAAAAATTGTGTCCTATAAAATCAGTTTTTCCTCAGAAAGTAGAACAGATTATATCACAGGGCATATTAGAAATAGGTGTTCTTTTGGTGTATGTATGGATGGGACAGCAACACACAGAGGAAACAAATATGACATTATTAGGCTAAATCTGATTTCTCCTGCTCTTGACAGCATGGAGTTGATTTCCTGTTGGTTTCAACTCTGAATTCCCCATTGCTTACATCCAGCTGAAGACCAAATGAACAGATTAAAAAATGATTGTTTTGACAGTTTGGAGAAATTTGCTTATATAAAGCTTATGGATCAGTTTGAGATATTTTGAACTAAAGAGTCTGGTTTTGAAAGGGATGCCTGCTTTTTTTTTTTTTTTTNGACCTAAAGGCCAACATACCTCAAAGCAAGAACACGAGTGCTGGTGGTTTTTGGTTCTTGGGGAGCCACACAAAAAGTTAGCTTCTATCTAGAAGCTGCTTTCTACAGAGGCTTTTAATGATTTTATCCAGATCTTCAAATTCCCAGTAGTGTTGGATGTAAAAGGTAGTTATTTTATAGTCTGTATTGCAAACTTATTGTGTTCAACTCTCACCTCCATTTGAAGAGAGAAACTATTAAAAAGTAATTCTGATACGGCTGTTTAGCATTGTCCCACTTTCTCTGTCACCCCTCCCCTGGTTCTCCTGAAGGAAGGGCACACAAAACCTGTGCCTGAGCAGCACCTGCGGGCTGGAGCCTCCACATACCTGGGAGGCCAAACTCACAAACCTGGCACAGTGAGATTCATTACAGTGCCAGTTATCTATGAGGAAATAAACTGGTAAAGCACAAACATAAAGAAAATTTAGTGTAGGACTCTAAAAAGCTGCTGTAAATAAAATTTAATGTGAGCTGAGAATTCTTTTTTTGCTTGCGACTTGGACAACAATATCTGCCTGCTTTCAGAGACCTTTTAATATGTCAGGCTTTTGACTTCCAGGGCATGGAACAAAGAGTGTAAAACTCATGATCCATATTTTATGTGCAGGAGGAGAGTAAGGCCAGTTCGGAGAGCAAATGGCTTTGGTGATGAGGTTGGCTCTCCATAAAGAATATCCTGCTTTCCTCAGGACTTGACACTTCTTGCAGCTGCTGTGCCCAGCCCAATCCTCACCAGCCCTTCGACCAGTCCTGGTACTTGAGGCTGCACACAGGATGAAAATCATGACATGATTTAGGCCATAAAGGTTGTGGAAAACTGCACTGAATTCCAGTTCTGAGTTTTAGCTGGTGCTCAGCACAATCTCCCTGGTCTAGGGAAAAAATGATGTGGTTCCAAAATAATAAAAATGAAGAAAACATATCACAAAAATGTAAGGTATTTAACAAATTCAGACTGAATCTAACTTCAGTGGTTTTTTTCAAAGCTAAAAGTGCCCAGTTATTATGAGTGGTTTATTTAATAACAGTCCCAGGGGGTCTTAAAGTCTAGAAAGAATAAAATGCCATCACAGTGGGAGAAGAAAAAAGGTCCATTTAGGTGGAGGTCAACAATTTTGGTATTGATACAGGGCCATGGGTTTTGTACAGGGAGCTCCCACAGGAGCCATCAGCTGCTTTGCACTGCTCCTGGGCATTGCTGGGTGTAAAAGGCTTTGTCCTGCTGCCAGTTAACATGGAACACCTTAAGGCCACCACCTCAGGTACATCAGGCTATTGATGCAAATCAGTCCCACTGTGAGATTAACCTGATTATTCACACCAGACTGTAGAATGTTAGAATCAGCTGATGTATTTTAATTTTTGTACAAATACTGTGGGTTTTCCCCTTCCCCGATCGGTTCTGCTTTGCTCAAATACATGAAATGGAAATTAATGCTAGAACTACATAAAGCTGCATGGGTTTTGAAGCACAGAAGGAATATATTCTATCAGCTACATATCTCCACTGTAATATTATTGTATTTTAATACTTATCTTTTTATTAGGAAACTTCAGTGTACCACAGACCCAGAATTATTGGATTTAGTCAACACAAGCAGGGCTGACACTGACACTCTCACCACTCTTATCTTACTTGACAGGTTACATTCTACCATGAGGTTTTGCAAAGAAAAATGTTCCTTCCAGTTTAAGAAACACCACTCCACAATATCAGAAACAAACAGCCTTTCACCTGTCTCATGTGTGACAAAAATCACTGAAAAACCAGTGTTCCTTATGTTAGCCAGACACTGGTTAAAATATATAAACTTTCCGTTGAGCACACATTGGAACACACTTGGCTGAAGAAATAGGATTTCTCCTCTACTTATGAATTTCCTTATTTTGGAGGAGGGACCCTGACCTTGTATCCAAGGCTGGTGCTATGTTACAAAACAGTAACAATAAAAAAGGTAGAAAATCTCCTTTTTTGAAATAAATCTCCCTTGTGTTATTGCATGCAGTAAAGAAATGATTTCTCATTGCTTTCTCACTGCACTTTTAATCCAATAATGAATTTCAGGTATGGATTTCTGCATGTGCACAAGCATTTGTACCAAGCTTCAGGCAAACTTGCTCTGCTTCCATGTCCATCAGCATCTCCCCTTCCCAGGCACAGCAGGAAGAATTCACAGCACAAATCCCTTGCTTTTAACAGCAGAAAAATAATGAACTTCTGCTGCAGAGGAAGCAAGAGCCTGGGCAGATGAGGGGAGCTGTTTCACTCAGGTAAAGCTGAGCCTGCCAAGAGGAATTTTCTCCCTTCAGGGGCTGAGCAGCCCTTGCAGAGCCTCCCCAGTGGAGGGGAGGTCAAACACACGAGAGCTTTTGGCCAGCAGAGAAGAATAAATATTTTTCTCCTCCAGCCAATTTTTGTCTTCACGCATAACCGCTTTAGAGAACCCAAGCAAAACATGTAAATGTCTAGTTTTCTTTATCTCATAAGTTCAAAAAGAACAGGGTACATTCTTGTTAAAGATGAATTATGTGGGGTAGAACAACCTAAATGCACTACCCCGCTGGCATGGAAACTGGGCAGGGCTTTCCTGCCATCCAAAATGGGAAGTTTCTGTGGCCTCCAGCCTGGAATGGAAGAATAGATGTAAAGAAGTAAACAAAGCCCATTATGTTTATTTGGTTCCAAGAACAACTCAGACATTCTTATTGTGCAGGGTAGCTGTATCCTTTTCCTTTTCTTTTTCCCCTTTTCCTTTCCTCCTTTCCTCCTTCTCCTTTCTACCTTTCCCCACTTTCCCCTTTTTCTCTTTTCCTCCTTTTTTCTTTCTCCCCTTTCCACATTTTCCCCTTTCCCTCTTTTTTCTCTCTTTTTTTTCTTTTTCCTCTCCCTTTCTCAGGATCCTCTTGGCATACACTTGCTGGTACGTGTCAGAATATATGATACGTCTTTATCAAACTTTTAGTTTAGCTCTGTGTTCAGTGCAGTGCTTTGGGAAAAAAAAAGAAAGGGTCAAACACTCTTTTACATACATTGAAACTCTTAAGATGTATCTGAATTGCATAAGAAGTAAGCAAAGCTGAAATTTTAAACCTGTTTTTAGCCTCTTCAAACCTGTTTAATTACTTTTTCACTCTACTGTTTTCAAGAATAATGCTGAAGAAAATTATTAGACACTGCATGTAGGAGTTGTCCTGGCAGACAATATAAAGATCTAATTTATCTAATTATAAGGCTGGAAAAATGCAAACACACTGTCTCTGGAAAACTACTGCAACATTTTTTATCTTTAAAAGAAGATTTACATTTGCTTGATAATCTGAAATATCCCAAAGTTTTGTAAAATTACTATTGGGGGGAATTTGATATAATTTCACCTAGGTAAAAAGATGCAGTGACTTCTGCAAAATGACAGGAGCAAATTAAAAACATATGGAACTCTCAGTACTGTGTTTGCTCATCCTTTCTTGGCTGCTCTCACACCAGGTCTGGCTGGAATTTGGATATGTTGTAGGCTAGCATAAGTTATAGTAGCCACGATGATCTTCTAATTTATGATTGTTGTCGTGGGCTGCCAGGGCAAGATTCCCCAGAGAACAACGAGTTTCTGCTTCCTCAGCTTGCTGTTATCACTGATAGCACAAAATCACTGATAACACAATATTGCTGATAACACCACCTCAGCGAAAATGCAGTACCTGATAACACAACATCAGCAGTACCAGGAGGAAAAAAAGAAAAGGAGGAATTCCCTAATACCACACCAATCCCACAGGAGGAGAGAAAAAAGCAGGAATTCCCTAACACCACATCAATCCTACTCAAAAAGCAGGACTTCCCTAGCAGCACGTCAATCAGCGATAATGCAATACCTGATAACACAACATCAGCACTACCAGGAAGAAAAGAAAAGCAGGAACTCCCTAACACCACATCAATCCCACTCAGGGTGTGACTCAGGGTGTCACCTACCTTCCAAATTGAGAGTCACCACTGCCGTGTCATCCTCCAGCCCCTCGATCACCTCGCACTTGTACCTGCCGTAGTCCTCCAGCCTGATGTTGGTGATGACGAGCGAGGCGTCGTTCTCGCTGCTCTCCCTCAAGCTCACCCTGCCCTGGTAGCTCCCGTAGCTCTTCCTGCGGTGCCCCATGGCCACGAACACGTCCACTTCCTTGAGGTAATCGTAGGTGAGTTTGGTCCACTTGACGCGGATTTTGTGGGTCCCTGAGCCGGCGCTGGAGGTGTGCTCGTGGTAGAATTTGCATGGCAGTGTCACGTTGCCGCCGCGGTGGGAGAAGATTTTGGCTTGCTCGGCTACCACGAGGAGACGGGGCCCATTTTCTGTAGGATTTAAGGAGAAAAACGTAAAAAAAAAAATCACCTGGTCTTCAAGAACTTGTTTGCAGCCTTCGTTTTACAAAATGGGTCTGGTCAATGCCCTTGCTGCCTTAAGTTTTAGCTTTTATGTTTTTCAGATTCTGTGCTGCTTTAGTGTGCAGCTCTGTTAGCAAGTTCTCTTCCCACGGTAGGTAGACAAAACAATTCCTTTTCCAGCTTGACCAAAGACAACAGTTACAAGCTCCAGGCCCAAAAAGTATCAACAATAGTAAACTGAAGAGAGAAAAACAAGCAGGATGGGACTTCACAACCTAAAGCTGGAATTGGACAATTAACTCCAATATGCAAATGGAGCAGAACTGATAGAAATGAGACATTTTGTGGCCATTTTGGTTCATCTTGGGTGTAGCCCTGGCTGGGCTCTTGTGCTGGCCAAAGCGTATCCACTGAGGCCTTTAATAAATCCCTACTTTATTCTTTAACTCTGTCCAGCCTCTGCTCTAGGTGAGCCTTCACAAGGCATCACCAGCTACACCTGCAGGATCACTGCCCTGCAATTGTTTTAGATAGTAATAAGGTTTATAAACCAGTTATAAATAATTATTTGCTCAGCTGAAAGCAGCTCAGTGCCCCTCACACAGGCAGAGACCATCCTATATTCATGAAGTGGGAGTTGTATAAATAGATTTACAGAGTTGTATTGCTGACGAATGAATGCCATCACCCACAAAAGGCTCCAAAACACATCCTGTATTTTCCTTGCTGAAGAGTTGTCTATCAATGCTTTATTTTTTATTTTCATAATTCAGTTTTTCTGGAGGGATTCGGCTTATTCAGGCAGCAGCACACAAATTTCCTCACAGTCTGGGATGCAGAGAATCCCACTCAAAAAGAAGAAAAATCATTAATGTATCAAAAAGCATTATTTATACTGACATTAAAAGTGTCAGCAAAATTCTTCAATAGGTATTTTAGACATTTGTATTTGTATTTTATTCTAACTTTTAAGTATAAATTCCTCTTCTGAGCAGAGTAAGGAAGTCCAGTTTTTCTTCAAATATAAAACCTGATCCTCTGCTGACCACCCTCTTCATCATCCCAATGTGGTTTTTGCTCATCTTTTTTTTCTGACCTCCTTAAAACTTGTCACTACTTTATCTTTTATGTTTTGATCTCGCTTTTCGTGCAAACCTGTGTTTAACTGTCTGTCTCCTCTCCTCCTCACCTCAGCTTTCCTGCTTTCCTTCCCTCTAGTAACAGATGCTGCCCTGTGAAATAATTTTTCTTAGGACAGTCAGCTGGGGCAGGTGCTCACTTCCAGTCCTGAGTCTCTGGGGCTTTTAAAGGCTGTGCTGCCTTGGGAAAACCCTGGAAAATGCAGATTTCATGTGCTAGTCAGCAGACATACCCAAAAATGAGAATTTTCCCTCCTTTCAGTACCTCTTGCCTCGTTTCTCATGCGAAGTTTGCAAAACTGATTGAGCAAGCTCAGCACTCCAGTTGGTTTTGTTGTCCTTGACCACTGAGACAGTGACCAAAACCCCCAATAAATCACCAGCTCGCTGGGAAAGCACCACCAACCTCACTCTGCACTCACAGGCTGTGCAAAGACACTTTGCAGTCCCCTGTGCATGTTCAGCAAGTTGATGTGGCTCCCTAAAAATGTGATTCCCCTCTGTGAGGCCTGTGATGGCCTGGCCTGGCTCTCTGTAAATCCAGCAAAAGCTGTGAGTGAGCTCCCAAAAAAAACCACAGGCTGCTGAGAGGATGGCCCTGTGAAGGCCAATTTTCTGCTGGGGATGTGTCTGTGTTGGTTCAGACAAAACTGATGAAAAAATGTCATCATCCAGGGAGACATGGGTGGCTGGAGGAGGGAAGGACTGGGATGGATGTGCGCTGACAGCGTTTAGGTGATGGGCTTTCCATGGAGTGTCTGTCCCACCCCTCCAGCTGTCTGTCCACAGCACTGCAGGAATCTGTGGTGTGTCCACAGCATGAGGAGAGTATACAGGGAGACTTTTGGATCACTCCAGACAGTTCCAGGCTTCTGAGGCCTGGTGGCAGGTCTGTGGTTAAATGAAATATCTGCCTAAACTGCGGCCTCAGCTGGATTTCTCTCTCTGCCCACTACTGCACTGAGCTGCACCCCAGGGAATGCAGCATTTTGTATTTATACAAACACGTCTGAGGGTGGTAATTGCAAAGACAAGCTTGCTGAGTGCAAATGTGCATCCGCTTGGGGAAAACAGGTATCCCAAAGGCATGGCTCTTTGTCGGGAGGTGCTGTGTCCAGAGCATTGCTGCTCTCTGCACAGGTCAGGGCTCCAGCTTCCTCAAGAATGAGCAAATTTGAGTGCTGCAAGGTGTTTTGTCAGGATGAGTGACCTTCCTGCCTGGTGAAAAACCAAAGCTGCAGAGCAGGTCGCCTACAGCCCCTTATAAATGATGTTCTTTTTCACTGCCCTCCTTTCCAGAGGCTCAGGGATGCTCCAATAATCCATCTTCCCCCTTCCCGAGGAGAGCATCCAAGGAGAGAGGTGATCTGAGGCAAGGCACCATGGAAAGCCTTACCAGCAGTTTCCACAGGAGGAGGAGGAGGAGGAGGAGAAGGAAGAAAGTGAAGACAGCCAGCACAGCTTGTCTGCAAATTTTCCTGTTTCCTTCAGGGACAAAGACGTTCCACAGTCCTCTGTCCACCTTGGGAGGAGGAATGTTATGCTTTGGGGTGGTAATTACCAGGAAATCTGATTCAGAGCTCAGCTATGTTGGGTCTTTAATACTGGAATAGTCAAGTTAATAAATATTAGCAGAAAGGACTGGGGCAGAAGGGAGGCTCTGACTCAGGCTGTTAATGCTCACTCTTTCTAACAACTGTGCCTGTGCCAGCAAGGCCTGGAGGCTTGCCCAGAGCACTGTCACCTCTGACTCCAGCATCAGCATCCCAATTTGGGGATGTTACACCCTGCTGGCTGCCTCCCACCTCCTCTGGCTCTCTGCAGCAGCCATTACCTGAGTCTCAGTAGCTGTAAAGAGCAGAAGGGATGGTAACCTGGGAGAGGAAAGGAAAACATGGCTTTTCTCATCCTGGAATATCTCCTTTGACCCTGGGAGTTCCAAGGGAGATGTGACACTTGAAATGCGCCTCCAGCCACAAGTTTTGCAAAAGCCAGTTCTTTTTTTGCAGAAAATGGGATGATGTGCCCTCCTCACTGGAAAGATAGTGAAGCAGAAAATTACATTGCTGCTGCTGCTTCTCCTGGATCTGGGAGAGGAAGGAGGATCTCTGGCTTTCAAAGAAAAGCAGATGTCAGACTGGGGAATGAGGCACAGCTTGGGATAGAAGACATGAAAGAAGCAGGGACATGGAATTGAAAATGAGAAGACAGAGGTTTGGCAAGAGGCCTGGAGGTCTTTATTATCCAGTAGCCAGTGAGAGTCAGGGCCAAATCTACCTAAGCTGCACATTTATGGGAGTGTGGCAAAATGAATGGTCTTGCCCTTCCTGGAGCTGATGAATCAAAAAAAAACCCAAACCCCCAAGAAAGCAAACTCAGAGCAAACCAGAATCCCTTCATTTAAAATATGAGATTGTCTCTGGTTTTACTGCTGTGAAACTCAGCTCAAATGAGCAATGCATTCTGCTTCCTGGGTTATCTTAGTGAAACAAGGGCTGGTCTGTTGTGAAACAGTGATGGGAGATGGAGGAAACACTGATTTGAAGGGTTTTAGCTCCTCTCATGGGCATTCCGACAAGGCTAATCCTTCTAAATAAAATTGTTTTTGTCTCTAAATGGCAGTAATATCTGAAAGGTATATTCTTCTGGGCAAGAAGGGAAAAGCATGGGACACCCAAGTGTGGTCACAGAGCCCAGAGTGTGACACTTCTTCCCCAGAACTGCTTCCTTCAGAAATACCATCAGGGAATATGTGAGATGAACAGCCAAACAACTGTAAACTCTGAAACCCCTGGATTAAAGAGGGTCTAACCCTCATTAAGGAGCTGTCCTTACAAACAGCACAGTTTAGATCTTTGCTGGGGGCAAGGCGGGTCACACATGTCACTCCTGAGCCTCAGATGGTGGATGAGCAGTGCTGGGCAGCTTTCAGCTGCTCCTTCTTTGGGGACAGAGGTGGCAACGCCCTGGTGACTGGCTCTGGTCTCAGCTCCAAGGGCAGAACTGGGATGAGAAAGATTTCCCAGGTGGGGCTTTTCAGCCTTCCAGGCACATTTTGCACGGTCAGACAGGCAGCAGCCAAGCTGTTAGCACAGAACCAGGCCCCACTGGTGACTAATTTGCAGGATTTTTTCCACTCCTGCTTCCCTGCTATTGATCCTGACAGATTGTGGCCTTTTGCTAATCCTCTTGGTGCAGTTAGGCAGCAGAGTGCAGGGACAGCCAAGCTAGCTGAAACAGAATTTATCCAGGATGCAGAAGATGTCCAGCTGTGCTGGACATGGCTCTATGAGCTGCTTTCCCCAAGCTGTAGGGAAGGGCTGCCTGACAGAAACGAAAACTCACTTAAAATGTTAATTTTTGGACTGGCTTTGCTGTATCTCAGCGGTGCCAAATCTGGTATGCACTGCAAGGGAAAGGATATTTTGCTACCTTAAGTGATAAGGCACAGGCTGAGCATCTGTTCTGTTCTCCTCCTCCTCGTCCTCTCTGCCTCCCCAGCCTGAAAGCTGCACAATGATCCCTCCTGCTCTGGTGGCCATTGCTTTGTCCATTTCTAGCCTCGGTGTTGGTCAGTGTGATGTCCATTTCAAGGACAGCAAGGTGGACTTGCTCTATGGGAGCTCTCACTTCAGCCTCACCTGCTGCTTTATTGGTTTAACTCCAAATTTTACTGCTGGACATGTTTTAAGGTTGGTTTGTCTTTTTAGTTGTGGGCTGATTGTTGGATTGTGTTGGGATTTTTTGGGGGTTTTTTGGTTGGGTTTGTTTTTTTTGGTGTGTTTGTGTTTTAACTATATTTTTGCTGGAGGGTTTTCTTCTGGTTTTCTTTTTTAATTTTTCTCCCTTGACTGGGTATTGCACTCTAGAATGATGGCAAGCCAGGTTTGGAGGGCCAAGAGCACAGTGTGGGGCAGAGAGGATGAGTCACACCACAACCTTTGGCAAACAGCTTTATCTGCTTTATCCACCAGGAGCATCCACAATCTTATGCTGAGCTGGCCACAAAAATTGATTATTCCAGCATTTTCATGGAGTGCCTTACAAAGTGACAGTGGAAGAAAAGATGTGCATTTTTTACAGACAGGAGAAACAAAACCATAAGTCAGGGATGACATCACAGAAGTGTTTTGTCAGATAAATTCATGTATTCCCTAAATGTTCCACACTGTTAGTAAGCCCCTAGCTTAATATTATCCTGTGCTTTAAATAAACACAGAGTGGTTTCTGGCTTTCCTGTAGTGTTTCCAAGGACCTGAGCTCATGTTAAAATATCCTCACTCTTCCCACAGCAGTGGCAAGTTGATTATCCTCTTTTTTTTTTTTTT
>VWZV01007383.1:372014-405955 GCA_013397155.1 Irena cyanogastra
GTTTACTTAAAATTCATAAATAATTTCTGTGACAACAATGGTTTCTGTTTTCTGTAATATGTAGAGAAGTGCATTATTGATGTACTAATGTATGGGTGTATCACTCAAAGAATACAGAGGGAAAACATGAGGGAGAATCACACACACTTTGCACATAGTAAACATTTTTTCTATATGTATTTTAACTAATTGCCTTTTTACCTCTGCTTTTGGAAAAAAAAAATCTAAAATCTTTTATGTATTATCTGTAAGACTGGTAAAAGATGTTCTTTTTTGGCTCAAGAGCTGATGCAATTTTGCTGTGTCATGAGAAAGAAAAGGCAATGACCCACCTCCTGTGCTCCTGCCTCTGAACAGACCAGACAGAACACCCCCAACACACTCCTCTTAAGTTTTGATATAAAATTGGTAAGAGAAATGCTAGATAAATCTTAGTCAGAAGCTTCAGTTTCCAAATAACAGTACAGCTGAAAATGCCTGGTTTATATGTGGCAGAGAAGAAATCTGTCTTTGTAAAAAAGACATTACAAGGCTGAGACGAAACATTTTTCAGCTGATTGCATCTCCTCAACTTGAGTAACACCTTGGGGGGAATTGTTAAAGAGGACATATTGACTCAGGTTTAGGTTTCTAGGAGACCTAAGAGCACATAAAACCATCAGGGAAATAACAAACTTCACCTCTTCTAAATTATTGCCTTAAATAACTTCTAAGTGTGTTTTGCTTGGGTGTAGATAAATTTCATGGAGATCAGGTGTCACAGAGCAGAGCAGAACAGAGCAGAAATCAAGGCAAAGTCTCTGCACTCCTTCCTCACAGAAGTAAATCTTCATGGGTGGCATGAGGGCTGTTTGACAAAACCAAAATATTACACAGAAACTGCATGGAGCCCTTCCAGTCTCTTAATCACCCCTAAATACTATTTATAAATATGGAATTCCACTGACGTAACCAGCAAAGGCAAATTAATGATTAAAATTTGTGTTCCGTGTGAACCCTTGTGTTTCTGTAATAATATTTTTTTTAATAACCCAGATCTCCTGGCACCAACCACTTAAGGTCTGCTCCAGAAGATGCAGTCCAGGATGCCTTCAGTGAGAGCACACTCCAGCAGGAGATGGAATTTCTGCTCTCTGTTGACTTTTCTATCCCCTGCTGTTGCAACAGGCCTTAATCTGAGGAGGATAGCAGGTTGCGTGGAAATCAAAGGAACATCTCAGTTGCAACAAGAGAAAGCAAAATGCATCGTGGCATCATCAAAATTGTCCTGAATGGCAAAACAAAAAGGAAAGAAAAAAAAAACCAACCAACGCAGACATAAAGCAGAAAACACAAAAGCAAGGAAATGGAAGGAAATGTCAGTGTCATGGAAAAGGGAAAAATGCAGAAAGGTGGACAAAGGAAAGAAGTCAAAAGTAAAGTGGAAAAGCATGAAGATAATCAAGATTATCTTGAGCAGATAAGAATTAGTGTAAGAGGTCAGATGAGCAATGCATTTAATCTTTTATCATGTTTTTGGCTGGTGCAGAAACTCTGTTCAGTTTCTTGCTCTCTGTTGGTGCTGACTTGAAGGAAAAGAAGTGGACTGTAAATAAAACTCATTATACCAGAGAATAAGTTGGTCAAAGATTTTCTCTGCTTTAGTAATTGGTTACTTATTTAATTTATTTGTGTGTGCTTAGGGTTTTTGTTGTTGTTGTTGTTTGTTTGTTTGTTTGTTTGTTCCAATTGGGCAGCATTAAAAAGTTTTCTGTTCATTCTATGTTGAAGTATTTCTTGGGTATGCATAAATAAATCTGTGTAGAGATCTTGGTAGGCAAAGGGCTGAATACTTTCACCTCAAACGTAGCAAAATGCTGCATAGTATGAATTTCTTACACACAGAGGAAAGCTAAATGTTAAATTTGATCCTCCATGAACCAAACTTTGTGTTCTTGTTGCTGCCTTTTCTTGTGCTTCTACAACCTGAACAAATTGGAATGGTGTTAAAGACTCTGGCTCCCCTTAGGTGATTAACTCAGGAATTACTTCGTCAACTCTGATTATTTTTCAGAGCAGCTACACCCAGGGGAGTGCCCTTGTCTCTGAGGGGTGCTCTGTGTTCTTTTGGATAATTGGTCAGTGAGCAGCACCATGGGCAGGTCAGAGAGATGGACAAAGTGAGCACTGAAAGGAGTCATCCTCTCTCGTGGGTCACAGAGACTTTGCAGATCTTCAGGAGAAAAATCTGAGTTTCTAATTACATTGTTATGCTGGGAGAAATGTTGTTTTCTTGTGGGTGTCGACGTGGTGTGGAGATACTTCACTCCCATTTTCATACTCACCAGATTATTTCTGGTGATTATATTCTGTTTATGGTTGCGGCTTTTTCTGAAGAGTGAAACTGGTGTCTCCTGAGGCACATGGGGTTTTTCTGGGGTTTTTGTTTTTTTTTTTCTCCAAAAGTGAGACTGGAATGACAAGCTACGAGAGGAAGGGGACAGGTTCAAGCAGTCTGGATAAAAGAGCAGCCTGACCAAAACCATGAAATCCACCACAGGCTTCAGCAAAGAAAATAAAGCCACGGAAGACATAAAATGCAGCTTTACACATAAATATAAATTTTATAAATTTATAAATTTTGTGCATTGATACTGGAATAAAACCAAAGGAGAAAAAAATTTATAAAACACCCATTTGGGACAGAGGAAATAATCTGAAAACACTGTGAAAAGTAGGGAGGTAAAACTGTCTTGCAGATGAGAAATTTTGTTCAAGTCCAAATTAACTGTATTAACCAACAAGGAGAGAAACAGGTAATGAAACTGACTCTGTCAGCAGGAACAGAGCTGCTGATGAAACCAGCAAATCATTTCTAGAGAAAAACTGAAATATTTAAAAGAGAACATAAACATAGAACTATGTCTGCTGCAGAGTTAGAGACTGGGAAAATGTTTAGTAAAAATAAAGAAAACTCTCTTTTCCAGAGAGTGGACTTTTGAAAGGCAGAGCTCTGTGTCCACAAAATAAAATTTTAATTGTAGAACAATAACAATTTATGAAACACTGTTTGTTCTGGTTGACAAACACTGAGTTTGAGAGAGGTCATGTCAGGAGATTTTACACTGATGGAGGGGCAGAAAGTTGGGGCACCCAGACCTACTGCCACTGGGTGTGCAAACCGAATTGAATGATATGGAAAAAAAAATATTAAAAAGGCCTGTGAACTGCCTTCAGTACAATTTCTCTAATATTTCCACTAATTTTACCTTATAAAGTGATTGTGACCTTTGGATAAATAGAATTTTCACATGGCTTATTAAGCAGCACTGAAGGGAGGAGAGTGGGTATTTAAGGTATTTGAAGAAAAAAGGGTGGAAAAAGTAGGATAACGTTTAATGCTGAATGCAAAACCCAGCGTTTTGAGGTCTAGTATGAAAAATTATTGATTTAGAGCTTGTAGTTGTTAATTTCAAGTGGCAGTGAGGGAGACTGGCTGCTGAATGCTGTCTATCACCATAGACTATTGATCAGCACTGCAGCACAGCTGGGAGCAGCAAATTTGATCCAAGGTCTGAAGAACAAAGCATGGTTAACTGGAAAACAGAAATACTAAGGCCAAACAAGGGTTTCATCTGGAATAAAGTCCTGTCTGGATGCACTGAGTAAGAATTCAGTTGAGAACCAGTGTAAAGATGAATTCCTGATATTAACAGGTTAGAGTATCCAATTAGTACAGTAATCAGGAGGTGATACACTTAGAGAAGAATTTAAAAAACTACACTCAAATGATAGCTGTGGGGATATAGTGTTACCTTATTGATGTTTTAAAGTGAACCTCAAAGAAGAAAAAATGTTATTGGAAGCCAAAGAACACTGCATGAGGAGAATTAGACCATAAAATAAATGTGGAGGATTAGGAGGGTGTTTTCCATATAGGAAAAGTAGGGTGCAGAACTCTTTTGCAGCTTTTTAACAAATGAAACTCAGCCTACATGATGTAAAGAATGAGGAATAGAACACAGTTTCCTTCTCTGCCTCAGGAAATCCCTTTCACAACTTTTTTAATTCCAAGGCATTCCCAGGCATGCAACTCCGGCGGAGTTCAGCTACACATCTCCAGGATTTCAGCTGTGGAGAGGGATGCTGGATTTATATTAATGTGATTTAAAAAACACCTGAACATCTTCTACAGTGTCCCCTGATCTCCATCCCATCTCTAGGTGNTTTTTTTTTCCAGGATTGGGCAGAGGGGGATCCCAGCCCTGGTGGGGTTCCACAATGCAGAGAGGAATGGCAAAAATCAGAAGGAAAAATGCCAGGTCTCCAGCAGTTTCAGTCTCTTTGATTTGTGGTCTGCCTCTGCATTTCAGAGTCTGAACCAGCTGGTGGATAGGGCTTGTGGCAGAGCTCAAATTTAAATCTTTATCCAGCTCTCCTTCAAGGAATAAACTCTTGAGGCATAGGTGAGTTTTCATGGGGAGGGAGAAGGGTTCACCTTGAAACTTCTATGTTTTGAATATTTGGGTTAGTAACAATTGACATGTATGACTTGTGAATTACACTAAAGTGCTGATTATCACACTAATTTAATTTTCCAAAAAAAGTGAAACTCAGAGACAAAAAGCTGCATTATAAGGGAAAGGCAAAATATATGTTCATTAGACATCGATGTCTGATTTTAAATTTACCCTGGAAAATAAGTGCTCATCATCTCAAAGCAGTGACAGATCTCCATTTTGACATAACACATTCATTTGACCTTCATCCTGTGAGTCTCCTCAGAGGGAGAGCAGCTGTCTGTTATTACTTGCCTGACCTTGACAATCCCTGTTTTAATAGGTACAGGGTGCCTTTAACTTCTTTTAACTTCTGTGACTTTCCTGTGAACTCCTGCACGTTCAGCCCTTCCTGGTACCCTGCTCTGGCTTGGTAATTCATATTTGCACAAACACTCAAATAGCACAATTTTCTGGCTGTTGAGAGAAATAAATCAAACTTTAAAAAGAGAGAGAGAGTGAGAGAGAGAGAGAGACAGAGAGAGAAGGGGTGGTAATTCTGCATTTCTTAATTTTGCAAAATTAATTTTAGCCAGGAGCAGGGAAGGTAGGAGTGAAAGCAGGAAAATCCCTGTTCATTCTGCCTGTCCTTACTGCATAAACCCCCTGATTCTTGTTGTGCAGGATAACCCTCAACGACTGAAGCTGGGACTGAAAAAACAGCTGCATTGTGCTGCAGGCTCAAATCCTGCCACAGCTATAATCTCTGCGATTTAAACATGAACCAAACAGGATTATATGGAAGGCCAGGATAATATTTAATGTGAATTAAAGGTATGAGGAAAGGCACATTTCTTTCAGGGTAAGTTACTCTTTTTTTTTTCCCTGCTTTGCATTGCCCAGTTATGATCTCTGATGTGCTGAGCCTTTTTAAATAAACCACAGCAATAAATATCTGTGCTGTGGAGAAATGTGTGTGGCAGACCTCTTAAAATCAAATCTATTCTACAACAAACTGAAGTATTTCAACCCACTGCAGTTGTTTATTACTTTAGGATGCATGCTTTTTGTCTTAAATCATGCTGTACTTTACTCACTAACCTTTGCAAGGGTGTGACTAAGTGCTATTAAACAGTGCAACTTTCTTCTTTTGACTTTTCTTAGGAGAAATAATAATGCAACAGAACCAGAAAAGAAAACATTTTGGTCACCAGTAATACAAGTATTTAAAAAACAGTGTGATAGCATTAAAGAAAAAAAGTAAATTAAGGATCATTAAGCACATTATTCTGTTTCCCTCAGCAATATGAAGATATTGGTATTTTCTCACTTATTTCCTTACCTTGAATGTGAACAATTCTTTCATGCTCCAGACTTGAGTTGCCAGGGTGAGGTTCAGCCCAACAGACAGAGATCAGCACCAGAAAAAGTAGAGTCTTCATCTTTACAGCCAAAAGAATCTTCTTCACTGCAAGGGCATCACATATGAAGAGGCTTGTGAATTTTTGGAACCTTTTACAGTGTTGCACAACTTGTTAGAGCAGTGATCTTATGAGGATTTTTTTAATGTATTGAACCCACTCAGCTGACAGAAGTTACAACAGCTGCTAATTTTTTAGGCATGAATATTGTGGATTTTAGGCATTTTATTGTGGACTTTAACTAAGTGAAACTCACAATCCATATTTAACTCTTCCTGTGCAGATATGCAACAAGGAACAAAAATAAGAAAGTGCACAGACCAATGTTCCTAAGCCAAACTCCTTGCAAGACCACATGTAAGCAGTACCTGTGTTTCAAAAGAGGTTCTGGTGTACTTTTGATTTTCCAGACCTTGTCTAGATCTGGTCTCCAAATACAATTAAAACAATCAAAGCTCTATCACTGTATCTATATCCACTGCATGATGCAATCTGCTGGTGATAGGTTTTCAAGATTAAAACAGTCTTCTTGTGGGTTTTGGCATTTCAATCAAGTCTGCAGCTTAACTTAGCAGTCAGGGTGGCAAATTTGCTCCAGCTAAGCAGTAAAGATGACAAAACATTTATTAGGCTGACTAAGGAAGATCAATCTTACTTCAGATCCACTCACCATTTTAAAAAATGCCCAAACACACAATGAAATGTTTGAAACCGTGCACAAAGTGGGTTAGAGTTGAATATGCTACCACTGCAGTTGCCCTGATTGATTTTTCATTCATTTCCACCTAGAATGCTGACGCACTAACTGAGTGTGCCAGGTAGGGTCTCTGCAGTCAGCAGAGCTCAGCGCTGCAGGAAAAATCTCTGCCAGCCTCTGAGAATTAGGCAAATGAGGACCTGAAATAGAAAAGGAGGCATAAAATACAAGAGGTTTTATGTAGAGGGGTTTGGGCTGCTGTTGTGTTTTATGGCTGTAGTTTTTATGAATCTGATTCCTTGAAATAAAAGGTAGCTATTTCCCAACTTTGCCTTTAAAGAGAGTAGGATTCCCTCCCTCCATCATCAAATAGTGGTGGCATTATTAATATGACTTTTTCTCAAATGCACAGAGATAATTCTTTCCTCCTTTTTTTTTCTCTATCAGAGCTAGAAACACACAAAACTTGCAGAGTACTCAGTAAAAACCAGGGTCTAGGCGTGAGTTTTGAAAGCAGTCCCCTACCCGCAAACAGACACAAACCCTGAAGTGCTTCAGGTCCAGATCTAAATGCTGTAACCTGAACCAGCCTCTGCTACAGACTGAAATGCAGAAATGCTATTGCCATTTTTCCATATCAGAACATGCACGTTTACTTGCCTGCCCTTCCATTTCTTCACAGCCAGCTTGGGTGGGAGCTCAATTCAGCATCCCTCAATCCTTCCTGTGGAGTGCCTAGAGGTAGGACAAGTGCTGGCTGCGCTCTCTTTCCCAGGTGGTCCACGCTCAGTAACTCAAGCCTCGGCCACTCCCTCTTTCCTGGAAAGCTTGGGAGGCTGGTGACCTCCATCTGGGACAGCAAGGACACATGTGGCTCCCTCTAGAGCACATCAGCCCAAGCCTGGGCTCAGGGAGGATCATTCCAGGGCATCTGGGTGCTCCTTCTGCTGCCTTAAGATTTCAGCTTCTATATGTTTCCAATCCTGTACTGCTTTAGGGTATAACTCTGAACTCCATATACACTGTTAGCTGCTGCCTTCACATTTTGGTCAGACAGAAAAATTCCTCTGGGCCTGAGACCCAAGGGCACCCTACAGCCTCAGGCCCCAAAAGCAGAAACAAAAGTGAATTTTGGGGAAATGAACTTGGGGGTAAATGACTTCATTGCCTGAAGCTGTAATAGAAGGATTAACCCCTGAAATGTAAATGGACCAAACTTACAATCGTGTGAAAAACTCATGACCGTCATCCATTTTGGAGGCTTCTGACTGCCCAAGACAAAGCAGGCCTTTAATATTTTAATAAATACCTACTTTATTCTCTCGTTCTTGCCCGGCCCCTGTTCCAGGTTGCCACTCCAAGGCATCACTGCTGCACGGTGTCACTGCTGGCCTGGCTGCCTGGGACAGCAGGGCACACTCGTGTGACACCGGCCTGGCCTGTCCCTCACAAACCCCACACCACGTGCTTCCCGTCAGAGCGCAAAATGCTGTAGGTTTGGGGTCTGGGGTGCTGTTTTTATTTTCTTTTTAGCCATTGGATAACAATTGACAATTCTTTTTTATTAATGATTTTTATTGATTTAGACATAGCCTGTTTAATGAAAGAGCTTTGGTTTGAAAGGCAAGGGCTGTGGGAATGTTCCCACCTCCAGCTTGGAGGCAAAACCTCTGTGCTCTGTGAGTGAGGAAAAGCCCACAGGGGCTCTGCAGATCAGCCTTAACAGCTCACTGACGCTTTAACTTCACTTCTAACCACGAATCTGCCCTTTTCTGTGGCATTAGTGACAAGAAACACCCTCAGGGCCTTTCCTGGGGACAGCAGCCCCATCTATTCCAAGCAGTGTGCACACAGGCCCTGCTGAGGCGTGACGAATATTCACCTTCTGGAAACATGGATGGAGAACCCCACACATGCCTCCTTTTCCTTGCCTGATGATCTCCAGAACAAGTAATTTCAGGACGGAGGTCACACCTTTTAGGGATGTTTGCCTGTACCTCCAGGCAGATATGATCATACTTTAGAGTGTTTCCGTGAGAGCATCACACAAGCAGGGTGAGAGCCAGGCCAGTGCTGACTTGGAAATCTGTTTTTCCTTTTCCCCAGTGTCCAGCTGAACAACCCCACATGTCACAGACGAGGCTGCCTTGTGGCTACAGATCATCACAGGTTTTTTTGGGGGGAATTTACCCAAGATGGTGGCATTTTAGGCTTGTTAAAAGGCAGAGATTGTGAGGAATGACCTGGTACCACTCTCCTCCTGGGATTCCCCAGGATGGGAGCGGGGGCACTGAGCCAAGGCAACATTACCAGGCCAAGAATCTGACCTCTGGTGCTTTGTAGGTTATCCAAAAAGCAATTAGCCAGAGGAATTCACATCCTCAGCCTCTAGCCAAAGCAATAGAATCAGAACCCATCTCTGTAGCAGCCTGGGAGGACCTCAGGGGCAGGGGAGACATGATAGGTGTGGATGTTTTCATATTAAAATTAATAAAATCTTGGCTGGGACTAGGTGATTCTTTTTTTTCTTTTTTTTTTTTCTTTTGCTTTTTTTTTTTTTTTGGTTAGGAATGGTAAAGATTAGTCATACTCAAGAAATTCACACTGGTTTCAATTACTGCAGTTTATGAATCTGGTATCTCCCTGGACCGGCACACAAAAAAGCTGGGAAACAGTTTTAAAGGGAGAACCTCAAGGCATAGGGAAGTGTTCAAGGTCACTGCACACTCAGAGTTTAAATTCTCAGGAACTGCTCATTCTCAGATACATTTTGCAGTTCTGACATGAATCACCATTTTTTAATACTTATGTAGCCTTCATTCATCTACTACTAGCATATCCAAAAGGCTGTAAAGCACCAATTTTTGTATTTTAACATAATATTCTGAGACTTTACAGAATGCTTTCAAGCAATTCAGCTGCATAAGTGACGAGCATCTCTCTGAAGGGCAGAGCACTGAAAAACAGGGTTACCAATGTCTGTTTTGAATAGAATAACATATTTCTTATTTACTTTTGCAACTGCTGTCTAGCTGCAGAAGATACAAACATCCACTGTGTGAGGGCAAGGGCCACCTACTTCAATATTCTCTCTCTGGCAACAGTTAAAAGCCTTTAAAGTGGGAAGCTTTTTGTACACGGGAGTTAATTTTTGTCTTATGTGAAGACATGATGATGTCTTATATCAAACGTTTGTTTCCCTGAGCTGGAAGACTTGTGGAAGCCTGAACTGAAAATGGCACAAGAGAAACCCCAACTCCTCGGGCAGAAACAGGAGGCTTTCTAATAAAACTTTCGGCCTTTCTGTGGAGTGTTCTAAATCTAGTACACTGAGGGTCAGCAAGTGAAGGAATCAGTGGAACCTAAAACAGGCAGCAGATTCAATAAAATCAGTCTTAATAATTTGGAGTTAACCCCAAAATCTGTGGACTATTCACCAAACTTACTGTATAATACAAGACTTTACAGGCTCCTCTCTATGGAGCTCCAGATCCACCTGGGAGCTGGTGTTAAACAGAGAGAAATATCTATTAGCAGAACAAAATGTGTGTATTTTCAGGGAGATGGTGCCAGCAGCAGTAAAGAAGGGTGTCTCATCTTCAGGCACTTCTGGTGGGTAATAGAATAAGAAGAAGACCAGTCCAGGCAGTACTCACACACTCCTTTCAGCAGCTTTTCTTAAAACTGGTAACTTGGAGCAGAACACTTCAATCCAGATGATTAAACGGATTTCTGCTCAGTCCCAAGGCTCCTGAAGATCAAATCTTATGTGTATATGTAAACCCCTGGGTTTTGGCAGCTGAGTCAAACCACGAGAATGGAATTCAGCTGCAGTTTGTGGGCACCTGAGCTATTCTGTCTGTGTGCAAAATGTTCACATCCCACTCAGAAGCCCAGACTATTGTCACAGTTGGATTGTACCTGATCATTGTGGTCAGTGGAAGGGAGCTGTGTGTTTGACTGGCCTAGGATGCCTTTTGTCCATTCATTTTTGGTTTTTTAATAACCTCCATCTCCTCCAGAAATCTTCCATTCTCCAAAGACAAAAGTAAAACATTCATTTCCAGCTACAGGCTTGAGACCTCATCTCCCCAAATCTGATGAAAATCCACTTCTTGCCTTGACTACCCTTGCAATGCCTATTCTGGATTCTGCTTTTCACTTGTTTTGCTATGACAACTTTTTCTCCTTGAAGAAGTCCCCCAGGATGATGGAATCAAGGCAGGACAGATCCAGCAGACTGATGCCCAAGCTAAATTGTTCTTGCAAAATAAAATTTGCTGGTGCCGTGGTGAAAATAAAGAACAATTAGTGGCACAAGAGTGATAATGTTTACATTCTCTGTTAGGGTGACTTAAAGGTCACATTCCAAGGCCTCCTTCTTCCTCTGTACTTCAGTATTTAAGGCAATTTGTGAGGCTGTGAGGGATTTGGGGCCATCTGAGGTGGCAGACAGTTGCTGTCTGGAGAACAGGTTGTCATCGTGGCTCTCCAGCCGTGGTCAGAACAGCTCAGAGCAAAAGCAGCATGACACCCCAAACATGTCTGGAATCCCCTGAAGCCCAATAATTTCCCAGCAGGAATGCTGATAAATTGCTTGCAGAGAGGAAGAAAATGTCTTTATGACCTTTGAAGTGCCTGCCTTGCACCAGATAAAGAATTTATTCCAGAAGCACAGGGTAAAAGCACTTCTGTCATTATTTGTAGGGTAGAGTCAAGGTCATGTGCTCCAGAAAATTTGTTACTCTAGGGTTTAAATATAATCAGAGATAAAGCAAATGGGCTTTAAGGTCTATGCTGAAAGGAATGCTGTTCACTCAGTACCTCCATTAGTTTTATTTCTGGAACTGTTTTTGGTTTTTTTTAGTTGTTGTTGTTTTTTGCCTTTTTTTGTTTTGTTTGTTTGTTTGTTTTTTCTTTTCTTTTCCTTTTTTTTTCTTTTTCTTCTTTTTTTTTTTGGTTTGGTTTGGATTTTTTAAATTTTATTTTAATAATGCTCTGAATAAACACGTTTTTAGTTCAGGATTTTGGATGTTTTTGCTTGAAGTATGGAAGTGGGATGTTCTTTGATAACACAGAAAGGCAAATTTGCTTTTCGTGTTATAAACTGGACATATTTTTTTGCAGTCCCTTCATTTAGAGAAAGCTTTTACTTCAATGTCTACTTATCAGTGGTCTTCAAAAAATTGAGAGCTGTCTTTCCAGACAGATCATGTTGGTATTCTGACACCTTCTTCAGCAAAAAGCTCTTCTTGAGCATGCAAGCATGGGGGTCAGTGGGAATCAGTAGAAAACTTCATCTCTCCCCCTCATTTATCTTTGCCTTTTTTTAATATTTACAAAACTGTCTTTTCATCAGGGCTTTTCTGCTCCCCAGGTCCTGTACAATTACCTACACTTTTTCTTCAAGGTGATTTCTTGGTGGCAGGAATATTTCCCACTAGCCTGCAAAACTTCTGCAAGGCCTTGGGAATTTCAGCCAGTCTGGTTCTGCCTGTTCTGTCCTGCATGCTTGGATTTCTACAGGGTCATAAATGTCTTAATTTTCTGGTGCTCTCTCCCCCTGCCAAAGGTGAATAAAAGCTGGGTGCCTGTCTTCTGTAGACAATTTAAAAAAAAATCTCATCTATCAAATAACATTAGGAAGTTTTGTACAAACTCTTCTTCTAGCTTCTTTACAATATTATTATAATTGCTGTCTTTGGGAGACTGAACTGCCTTTCTGTACCTAAACTAGTTGTGCCAGACTCCATGCTTTAAATTGGATGATTAGTCCAGTCCACCCACATTTTCTAATGGGTCAGACAGAATTTTTGAGGTTCTTGTGCGTGGTGAAAAGGCAAATAATTTACTCAAAGCCCATTCAGGCTACTGGGCATTTTGATATTTAATTAATTAGGATGAGACTGGGATATTTGAGTAGGGAGGCTCTGGGGATAGTTCCCACTATCAGTTTTCAGGTAACTGGGCACCAAAGTAGCACCACTCTCTACATTCTGCCAGGCACAGCACCCAGGACAGCAAGAAATGGGTTTTTCTAAATTGTCATCCCATTTCATGGTTTTCTGTGGTGATCCCTCCCACAACCCATGCCAGGTCTCCCCCCAGAGACCTCCCAGCCACTGAAATTATGATGGGACTTTGAAGCAGACTCAGAAGATGAATCTGCATAATCTGAACCTTTTCCAGTTCCCAACAAACACATGCAAATCCTTGGTGGAAAAACTGTTATTGCATGTGTAAAAAGAAAATGAGCCTCAAACATCAACAAACCTCACCTCTCCCCCCTCAAAAGGACATAGAAAAAATTATCTTCTGGAAACATGGCAAAAATTAATTAATTCAAAAGCAGGCAGGTAACCCACCTACTGATACTCTTTGTATTAATTCCGTGTCACTGCAGGCAGCTGGTTTCCAAACCCATTCAAACTTTTTGGCCCCTCAAACCAAGTGATCTGAGCATCACTTCAAATTTGCTCTTAGACTTTTTGCTTAGGAAATACTGTAAAAACCATAGGAATGTTAGGGAACTGTCCATGTAGTGATAGTACTCTGAGATCTGGAAATGGGCCAGATACTCTCTGTTCCCTCCAGGAGAGGTGCAGCATTTCCTTTCTGGCTTTTCCACCTCTAGTGTGGTGGAGCCCCCACTCCTTTTCCCAGAAAAGCTGGCTGTACCAGCAATATAAAAATTAAAATTAAAAACACTACCAGTGCTTTCACATCCTGCAAGGATACCACTCTGTGAGAGAGCAGATGCACTACCAGACTTCCTGAGCAGGACTGGTGCCAGCCTGCTGTAAGGAATTTCTAGCACTATAACATTTTTGTCATGGGTCCTGGTGCAAAGCACAAAACAGGACTCCTTGTCCAGCCAACCATGAGAATTCAGTCCTGTCCCCCCTCTTCCTTTTTTTTTTTTTTGTGGTCTGAGAACTGCACTGTCTGCACTCTCAATGTCATTGAGAATGACTTTACTCACTTTCATAAAGAAATAATACCAATGGTACAACGCCCTGCGTATTTTCAAATTGAAGTCCCATGTTGCCAGTGCAGGTCCCAGCTGAATCATTGCTTCTGAGAAGGCAAACACTTTAATTTTACAACAGCACTGTTTTCATCAAACATCTGCTCCTCACTGCAAATATGCGTGAGTTTTCTTTGGGTGTTTGGTGGTGAGGAGCCGGCTGCGGGTGCAGCCAGATCAAAGCCATATGGGGATCACTTGTGAAAGCACAACTCTTTCAGCAATTTTTGTAATTGAATTAATCTGCAATCAATGGCAAAACATACTTTCTACTGAGATCAGTTGCTCTACAGACAGGGGAGGTCTCGGGGTCAGGCCATGGGTTCAGGCTTTGGGGGGACACGAGTTCAACCCTTCATGTGGGACCTTGGGGGGAAGCTGGAAGGGCTGAGGAGGATTGATTTTCTGCTTCTAAGCTCCCTCTTGGTGACACCATGATGATGTTTTTCGTTGCTCAAAAATTGTGGAAATGAGTATTTTTAGAGTTAGAAGGAGGTGCAACATTGCTGCAATGAGGCTTTATCAGCACCTAGAACAGATTTGGAGTTCCTCATGAGACCACCACTGAAAAACACCACACATTTCCACATGCTGAGGCCCTGTGTGATAGCTGACCACATGTTTACACACAGCAGAACATTCAGATGTCCACTTGTACCATTTCCCCCCCTTCCCTGCTTTTCTTAAGTGTCTTTTCATTGCAGTATCTTAGGCCTGAGAACACTGGAAAAACACATGAGTCATAGGATTGTTTAGTTAAAGTCTTGTTAGCTAAATTCAATTGAAAACAAATAATAAACACTTGTAAGACTGTGGATGTTTGCAAGAAAATATTTCCAGATAAAGACAACCCTTTCAAACGTCTAAAGTAAACAGTGTCACCTCAGTATTATGCATACACTTTTTTTTTTTTTGCTTGATTTACAAAAGAATCAACAATAGCAAGAATACACTAAATTCAAACCATGGTCTGAAAACCACTTTTTTTTTGGGTCTGGAAATGCATGAGTCATTTTTTAAAAGGAAAAAAAAAAATTCTTCACTGTTTTACAGCCATGGTAACAGAGAGTCACACAGTCATCCTCGGTCAGTCATATGTGAGAAAGATTACAGAAATCAGTATTTCTTCAAAGGTCCAGACTCTCTATATCTGCAGTTGCTGATACTGCCAAGAAAGACTGCAGGTCTGCACTTTGAACTAGATGAGAGAACAGCAGCACTAGAAAGAAATAGGAAAAGGATTTACTGGGCTCAAGAGGAAAGGACAATCATTTGAAAACTGATGCTGCAAACTGACAGTGCTGCAGAAATACCTCTGTGAGGGAATTTAATAATAAATAAACAAATAAATTGTTCGTGACACAGCCAATGTGCCAGCAGTGGAGAAAAGCTTCACCAGAGGTAGATCACACCAGAAAAGTTCTGATAAGGTGAAAAAGTGTCTAGAAAAGTGTCTAGATAAGGACTTGAAAAGGAAAGCATCAGAGCATTGGCAGTGACTCAGCACTGGGAATTGTCACTTGGGATAGAGAAGGAAAAGACTGGGTTTAAGAAGGCAAAGAATTTTAAAAACTAAAATTTGATTTAGCTGTGCTAAACCTCAGAACTTTGCCTCAGAGCATCACCAGAGGGGTCCAGGGAAGGGAACCAGCAATGTGGCACCAGAACTAGTGGGTGGTTGGCTGCCTGGCCTCCAGAAGTGCTGAAACAGAAGATGGAATTTTTGGCAACAGGGACCATCAAAGAGCTGGAGTGGCCAGTGCATTTCACCATCACCTTGGCAATCTCTCCTCCCTCGCCCAGCCACTGGCAGCACCTTCAGGCAGACTGCCCGAGTTCGTGGTCCCTGGGATGGGGAGGAGGTGGTTTAGAACAGGACAAGGCAAGGGTTTATGGCTGCAATCAGAGGAAAGGAAAACCTGTTTATTAAAGGATGCCAAAAGAGCTTGTATTGGTTAGTCTGGCAAAACACACCTCAGTAAGGATATAATTGCTCCCTATAAATATATCAGAGAGCAAATTCCAGAGAAGCTAAAGAATATTTCAGCTGAAACTTGGGAACAGAGCTAGTGGGGCCATAAATAAGTTTAAGCTGGAAATGATACAATTTTAAGCTGTAGAAAAGCTTCACAGCCTTTCATAAAGACATTTTAGGGTGGAGGAAAGAAACACAGCTAGTTTTAAATCAGAACTGGCTTGCTCTGTGAGAAACTGTCTCAGATGAAGGGGAATGTGGATAGGAGAGGACTAGATTATGACACAGGGGATCCCTTTTGTTTGTTCTTGTATACCTGATTTTTGGCAAAAACCTCAATATAAATAGGTCTATCGATTCCTAATTTAAGCAGATTTTTTTTTTCCTTCCTCCTCATGGCAGGTCCAAGCTCTCCTGGCTCTTAATGACAGAATCCAACCTACTCAGGTGGAGCTTCCTATTGATCCACACAGAGCTACAAAACTGCTCCCAGTGACTCCCAGCACTGCCAGCAAAGCACTTTGTCATCACTGGGCTTCTCCCACGGTGTTTGACTCCACTAATTTCCTAAGTGGACTCTTTGCTTTAAGCAGCAGCTCTCTTCCCCCGATAAAGATCATTAAATATCTGCAAATGAAATGGAGGCACTTGTGGCTGGCTTAAATGGCTTGGCTGCTGAAATGCTTGGTCATGCAGGAGGCTTCTGCCTGCCTGCCTGCTGCAGTGGTTATGTGCAAAATGTGAATTTCCCACCCTTACATCCCAGAGGTGTGGCAGAAAGAAAGGAAAATGGCAGTTCCGTTTCCACTCTGGACCTCTAAGAGCGACTTGAGGTATTAAGTGGTGAAAATAAAGATAATTTCAGCACATGCTTGTAAATCAAAGGTGTAACATGAAAAAAAATGCAGGAAGTCCCCTGAAAAAACCACCCTGGTTTTACATCCTCATAATGGAAAACCACAATGGCCTGAGCAAATCTGAGAAAATGCAAAGCAGAGGATTAACTGGACAATTTGCAACTGCTTGATAAAATCATGATGCAGAACATATCACGGGAAATAAAAACCTCTTAAGCACAAAGGCTTGCAGAGCAGGCAGTTTACTGCACCTTGTGCAATTATGAAAGTGCATCAAATTTTAGGTTCAGATGTATCCAGATGTAGGAAGACATGACTGGACAGTCTATGCCTAGGAAACCCATTCCGAAACAGAAAAGTGACATAAATTTGGAATGATAATGCATGGAAATCCACAAACAGGAGAGAAATTAGTTTAGCAGAGTTTGAGAGAACCAAAGCCCAAGGATGGGGTTTAATTTGTAGAGTTGTGACATGAAACAGAATAAATTTTTAAAAAACACTGATGTAATTGGTAAATGAACTGGCTTGAGACTTATTTTTGTCTGCCAGCAATATCTGCTGGCTTGTGGTCAGTCCTAAAGATAAAGTAAACCTGTGCAGATCTTAGGAAAAAAAAGAAAAACAAAACCAAAATCAAAGCAAGCCAAACCAAAACATTAACCCAGCAGCAGGTTTTCTTGACAATCTCTGAACTGGGAAACTCAATTAACAAGGAAATTGTATTGATTTGGTTTAAGCCAGATGAGGCTGTGTGCTTGCTTAGTCAACAAGAATACCCACGTTAGTAGGCTGAAAATGAATTGTGTTTCAAAGATTAAATTAATGGCAAATGGAGAGGATTCACCTACTTTTTTTTTGCAAGTTCCTCCAAACTTAGTTAATTACAGGGATCAGCAGTTCTACAGTCATCCAGAATAAACACCAGGCTTTTGTCTGGGGTTTCATGTCCTCAGGACTATGCAGGCTGTTTCTCAGCTTCACAGGCATAATTCCTGGTTCTCCAAAAGCACCTGCCAGGGCTTTAAACACCCTCCAATCCACATCCTCACCCCCCTGAGGCCGGGATTGACACGCTCTGGAGGGTGACATCCCCACAACAGACAGGGATTTCTCACAAAGATACACAGGACAGAAGGTCTGCACTCCTCTTGCCTAATTTTGTTTTTGGAATAGATATTCTTTCCTTAAACAATTATAGGTGATCACTGGACACCTGACAAGGATGACTTGCCTTGACTCACTATAGCCTTTCTCTATTTTTATTTATTTATTTTTTTCAGCTACCAAAGCTTCGCTGAACTTTTACACCAAATGCCTGCCCCAGATATGATGGGAAAATTTCCATGATTAGCTCCACTCACCACAAACAGGGCTGTTAAAACTGTGGCCTGGGGTGAAGAACCCAAAAGCAGTGGAAACAACGCATCTCCAAAACTGCCTGAAAGGAGAATCCCTGCCCCAAAGTGCTGCTTTTGGGAAGAAGATTGGTTTCCCTCTGGTGTGCTAAAGGTAGGGGTTGTAGCCCCAAAGGAAAGAGGGGAGAACAGGAGGATCTGCTGAGGATTTCCCTGAAAAGCTGGTATTTATACTAATTTCTCCCCAGATGCTCCACAGTCAGTGCTGTGGAAAACTTGTCATTTTTCTCCACACCCCATGTAGCACCACCTACCTCAGGTATTTGTCAGACCATGAGGGATCTGTGCATCATCAAAGCTTATCATTCCCTTATTCCTTTTAGAAGTTGGGGTTGTGATTTTCTGTCAGGACCATAAATTATCCAATAAATTAACCGAGGCACTGACTCCTGCTTAGGCCAGCTTTCATCTCAGTGACACATATAAATTTCCCAAGCTACAAAAAGTGCACGTGGGGCATGGGACCCTGTTCTAGGATCTCTCACTTACCAGGAGTTTAAATCTTGTGGGGTCAGCTCAGCTTAATTTCTTCCTCAGAGGCCAAAGGCACAGATTCCCTTACATCCAAATGTCAGGTTTTGCACTCTAAATGCTGGCTGCTTTGCCAGGATTTTTAAAGAGTCAAACAGCAGGGGTTAAAAAGAAGAGCCACAAATGCCCAAAGCTATCCCGTGCAGGGCTCCATAAACCAACCCCAGCACAGCTCCACCTCCCAGCCTGAGGGCTGCCCAGCAGAACTGGGAGCTCTGCTAATCCCTAATTAAGTTTAATCTGCACTAGAGAGGGTTTGTTGATTTAGCTAGGTAGGTAGGGAGATGCTGACAGGTTAGTCCTGGTGTAGGCAGAGCTGTTGGAGGGGAAAAAACCTCCAAGAGCATAAGTGGTGAGCAAAATGAATGCTCATTGTAGAAAATGTGTTTATCTGTGTATCACACGTGTGGATGGCCATTCCAGCTTTGGTTGTTGATAAAGCAAGATACGTTTTTGACTGACATGACTGCACCACTAAAAGCTGGTTAGAATTACCAGTTCTCAGGAATTTGCTCTTCCTGTCTCTAGAGATTCTCTGTGTGCTGGGGACAAAGAGAAAAATTACCGAACATGAAACCTGCAATAAAATAATTTCCCTCTGTTTTTCACTCTTGAAGCATCAATCAATATATGTTGTTATCTGCTCTGAAGAAAGAATGACTACTCATGCAGCTGCTGTGGGTCCCAGGCAGAAAGTGAATACTTATTTATGAGCTATTAACCTTCAGTTCTCTGGGACTGGAACCTCAGAGGTTGGGCTTGAGCAGACGCCAGATACAACCTCCATGCCCACCCCTCCTTCAAACTGGTGTGATGGTTAATCTGTTCCTAAAATGGGTTACTCATGTAGAAGAGCTATTTCAACATTCTCACAGGAACTGCATATCCAAGGGGAGAATATCTTCTCATTTTAGGGGCCATAGCTGTTAATACAGCAAAAAGTAGTAAAGAAAATGTCACTGACAACAGAAGATGAGAAAATATGATTCCATTAGCTGATACATGAGAGCAATCATAGAAAATATTCCTGTCTTTTGGTCAATTTGAGGAATGGATGCTCTTTAAAAAGCAGTTTCTTATCATCAAAACAAAATAATCTGAGAGGCAGAAATATAATTGATGAGCTTTTTAATAGTCTGGTCTCACTGGAAAGGCTGTAGACAGCAGAAATCTCTTCCCCAAAAAATCAGGCCATTTCCCTGATTGGATCTGACACAGACATAAGAACATGCATATAAACCCTGCATTCAATGAAGATAAATTTCTCACCTCCAACGTGCCACTAAAAGATTACACCAGATAGAATTAATGCCTTTGAACCCTGCTGTTTTAATCTCAAATTTATAGGACACATCTTCTGAGACGCAGCCATGGGTCTGTTTTGTGTAAAGGTAGAGCAAGCACCATTTTCCTTGCATTTCCAGACTAATTTGAGGCATTTGGCTTTGATCTTTGCTGGTGTCAGGATGGAACAATCCTTGTCTTTAGGTACCAGAGGCATTTCAGTCTCAGGGAGTCACAGTGTCTCATGTGCTGCAGGGAAAATCAATTAAAGAAATGCGATACCTTCTCTGCCATGGGAAGGGGACAGCAATTGTGGCAACAAAACAAGGTTGTTTTTTCTTTTACTTCAAGAATGTGGGTGAGGAGCTGGGGAGGAGTGGAGAAGAACAATTTTTGAGCATCTGGTTGGGACCTCAGCTCTCATTATGGAGTGAGAGCAAGAAAGGGGAAGCCCAAATCAGAGGAGGAGCTGAGGATGTGCTGTGGCTCCTTCACTCACAGTTGTTGTCTGAGGTACTGGGTGACCTCTATTTCAAAGGCTCTAAAGTCAGATGCTATTTAAAAGCCCAGAGATTCCCTTCATTATTGCTATAAAAGGGCTGGCACACATACTTAATGAAGGATTTAACGTTGGTCATCAGAGAAGACACAAAAAAAAAGCTTTTGATGCTAGTGCTCCACTCCAAACACCTCTGTTTAAATGTCTCAAATTAGATTTTGTTGGAAAAAAGGTACTGGCACACTCATAACCTGACATACTTTCCATTATAAACTCATTTCTACTATAAACTCTGAACATAAAAGCTATAAATAGCACCTCCACTGCAACTCAGATTTTCCTTGCGCGCTCTGAATTCAGAAACAATATTTGCACTTCAGCTGATTTCTTTCTTTATATTTCTTTATAAATAAATTCCAGCACTTATATTTATTATCTATTTAATTTTTTTTAATATAAAATTTTGTAAGAAACTATTTTCTGTCTTGTTCTTCTGGGGATAAGAGATGTGCTTGCAGCTCAGGGAGGGACACAGAGCAGTTCCCTGCTGCCCCATGGCAGAGCAAGCAGCAAATCCCAGGAAGAAAAAACATCCAGGACTATGGCACAGGGTCCAACCTCTCTGTGCTCACTTCAAACTTCTGCAGCTGTTAACCACCTATACTCTCTGAGTTAATTTTGATTTTAGCCAAAATGATATTTTTTTTTACCTCTCCTTAGGTTCCCTTCCCTTCATAAGTTGTAAATATATTTTGCACTGTCCTCCCACCTGTGTGTTCCCCTCCTTTCAAAAGGACATTCAGCTGGAAAAGATTCTCAAAATTCTCCTTTCTTGTGCTTGTATGTTAAGGATGCAAGAGAATAAAATCTAAAGACCTAGCATCCACTAGGACATCTAGAAATGGTTCCTCTAGATGTCCTAAAACACCTGGGATAATGGTGAAACCTGAAAAAAACCATGAAAACCTGAAAAAATACTCACAAAAAAAAAACCCTATGAAAAACAGATCAGCCAAACACACACACACACACACATACACCAAAAAAAAAAAAAAAAAAAAAAAGAAAAAACCAAAACAAACAACCCAACAAAAAAATGGCCAAACTAAGGAAAATATTTCTGAAACATGCAAAGTTATTTGTGGCTTCTGGGTTTTAATATTTTACAAGGATAAAGCTGTGAAGGCTCAGTTTTCCTTTTGCTGACCATCAGAAAAAGGAAAAGTGACTTAATTTTGTAGCACTGGCCAAACAGCCCAGTGGGTGCTGCCAAAGATAAATATTGTTTGATTTCCAGCAGGCAAAATGAGAGGTTAAGCAACACTGTCTATGGTTCTTGATCACTGGAGCAAAGATATTAATTTCACAAGAGAGAACCACAGCTGCAAGCTCAAGAAACATTTTTCAAGTGCAAGGTAGCTGGGGGAATATCCTGAGCTGAAAATGTTTTATGGCCAAGTGTTCCTTGCTGAGCTGTTCCTTGCGTCCCGTGGTGGCTCAGCACAGCATCTCAGAGCAGTGCACAGGACAACCATGGCACAGAAAATTGAGTTTGTACATGTATATTTAGGATTCTCTGCGTCGTGGATATGTGCAGGAAAAGTTCACAAGATTTCTCTTTGGTTTGAAACGGCTGAAGGTGTTCCAGAACACCAGTTTTAATGAAAGAAAAAAATATATGTAATTTTAACTTTGTGTCCACTTAGATGACTTGATGCTGGCTGCCATCTCTCTTTTGGCATTTAAGATGTAGGCATGAAAAGCAATTTGCAAAAAACCACATATTATGTTCATGGTTCTGAAGGTTGCTGGAGGAAATTTCAGCTCTCTGCCATCTCTCAGAGAGTCCCACAGCTCCTATTTGTTTCAAAACCTGAAAATATGATGTCAGAAGTGTAGCAATTGCTGTTTAAATACAACACAATTAATGCCTTCATGGGGAATATCTTTTCCAAGCTGTATGTCAAGGTTCACTTTGGCTTTCCTGAAACTCCAAGGTCAGAAATACCTTCTCTCACATGTGAAATCTGTAAAACCCCAAATTATCTAAAATCTGTGGCATCTCCTCATGAAATAAATAAAAAAAGGTAAAGTTTACTTTACCTTGTGACTTATTCTTTTCAAGCACATATGCACAGAAAAATCAGCAGTGCAAGGGGCCAGCAGATGAAATAATTTTACCTGCCTTGAATAAAAGTACCTGAAATCCTTCAGATGATGTCTGTGAATCTATAAATCAGTAATTTCAGAGGCTATCCATACTTTATCCGGAAAATGGAGTCAGAAAATCAAATGAAATATCATTGGCCTCTGAGCAAATGAGTCAGAAGACATTAGCATACACAGCCCTCACTGTAATTACTCAAGATTTTTCAGGCTGCTGTATTAACCTTTAGAAAAGTAAATAGTGCAAAGCTGCACAACTGTCTTCAACAAAGCTTGAGACAGAAATGCCTTTTTTTTTTTTTTTTGTCTTCTACAGAAAGAACAATAACCTCATTGCTCAAGGCATTTTGACCAGATTTTTACTTTCCTTTTAACTCATATAGACTTATATGTCTTGGTAAAGTAAGGGCACAGCATTCATACACAAAATATCTTCAGCAAAGCGAATAAGAGGGGTTTTCTTGCATTCAAAAAGATGCACTAATTTCCATATATAATTTCTATTATTATATGTATTTTTTAAGTTTTAATTGTGATCACGAAAACATGTAATTTATAAGAAATTAATCTGTATGAATTTTATGTAGGCTTTCTCATTGTTTCCACATCTTCTCTGTGTAATTTGTTGTATTTCTTCCTAGAAGCAGGTTGGAAAGTTTCTGGGGCAGATAATTTTTTTTTTTTCTCTCCTAGATGATTCCCAGTACTCTCAGGCAGTCTAGATCCTTTTATTTCACTCCCATTCATTTCCACTGTAGTCTGTAACACTCAGACATCTCTCCTGTATTTGGAATAATGACTGTTTGAAGTAGTACAGAAGAAGATGGTAGCCCAAATCAACATGAGTCCTGAGAATTACTCCAGCTTCTAAAGGAATTGTTGCTTTGGGCTCAGTTGCTGTGATTCAATGTCTCACCAAAGCTCACAAACCCTGCTGGAACCACGAATTTGAATTTAAAAAAAAAAGTGAATTTGTATAAAAAGGAGTGATATGGTACCAGCTGGGCAGAGATTTATGATAGAGATCTACTTTCCATGTTCCACTTCCTCTGGATTCCTTCCTTGTAATCCCTCCCAAAGCCATTGGATATGGCCAGGATCAGACTGGCTGGCATGAAGACAATGGGACAAGGGACATTCCTGGGGACAATGTCACAAGGAGAAATAAATATGAGATGAAAGGCGTAACTGGCCTTGCTTGACCTGCAGAAAAACTGCTGGGGCTGCCTACATGAATATCTGTGTCTCCACACCATCCCCATGAGCAGAGGAAGTTTTATCCTCTCATTTTGGGAGGTGGAGGAATGGAGGACTGAGAGCCTCCAACTTATTCAGACTCAGGGAGGGATTTAAGCCTGAGCAGGGGACTGAAACAATGCTGCACCAGCAACAGCAAAATAACCTTACAGGAAAATGCCTGGCTACTCAGCAATTCTCTGTCTCCTTTTAAAAGCAATACATAATTAAAAGGCAACAATTAATACTAGTTTTCAGGTGCCTGAATCTCAAAATGATGCTGTGCTACGTTCTCTGCTGGCACAGCAAGTTCTCTCCTTGGAACAATGAGGAGTCAGGATGGAAAAAAGTACTCCCTGGAAATCCTGTGAGGGCTCTCCATTATGCATTGAGATGTTGTTGTCCTGAGTGACAATGGGATATTATTATTATTATTATTATTATTATTATTATTATTATTATTATTACANCTTTATATAATTACATTACTACACTATAGACCCTCCACTATCTTACCTAATACAGTTTCTTACTCAAGGCATACTCTTACTACAACTATAGAAACCTAAGTTTATGATTTTTCTGCTTAATGTCTATGTATTGTATTTTTACATCAATCCCAGCTTCTTCCAAGGCTGCAAATCAATCCCTCCTGTGTCTGTGGAAGTTTCTGCCTTTCCATTTCCCACAGGATGCAAGCAGCAAAGTGCTGGGATTCAGCTTTTCAATAAAGCTGCCTGACTCCAATCACCGCAGAGCTCCTGCAGCACTGGAATGATAAACTGCATCAGAGGGATGCAGCAGGCATTTACTCATGATGGCCTGTTCTGTGCCTCTGTGGACCTGTGGCCATCCTTTTCGTGGTTTTATTCCAGAGGAAGGAAAGCAAAGGTCAGCACCAGAGGCGAGTCTGCTGGCTCATCCCTCACTGCCCGAGCAGAGCAATCAGCGGAATTTATCCCAGCTCGTTTTGGGATGAAGTACAGCACTCCAAAAGGCTCTCCCAGCACTGAATCAAGCTCCTGAGTTAATCTGGGGAAGCTGATCAGCTCAGTGCTGCAGAATTGCATTAAAGGTCAAAGCCAGAAGCAATTAAGGGCTGGATGATAGGAAATGGAAGACGCGATGGGGAAACAGCAAACGAGACGCACGTTTTCTGTACTGTGTCCTGGCTTTCTTCCTTCTCTACATCCAGTTAAACACACTTCTAAGGTGACTTTTAGACATTTTACAGCAGTGCCTGTCATGCACAGAAGAGCTGAGATTCCTCCTCACACCCCTCTGTTCTTGTTTGAGGAAAAAGCAATACCACAATTTTGCATATTTTCGCGCTTTTTTCCCCATTATTTTTACTCTTCTTCCTTTTTCCTTGAAAGTCTCTAGAAAATGCTGCAAAACTGGAGCTTCGGCATCATTTTTTAATATCTTCTTCTTTTTTATTCTTTATTCTCCCCAATTTACTCCTGCAGTTCATATATTTGAGCTTTTCATTTGTAAGCACAAAGGCCAAAAGACTTTTCCTACTGGGAGTCAAGGCTCTTATCTGATATTATGGCTTCAAAACTGATGACTTAATAAAACAAACCCACCAAATGTTATGAGAATTTTTTTTTGTTTTATACTTTCTAGGCCATCTGCCATATTTAAGCTCCCATGACAGAGGAACATGAACCAAATTTTCCTTGAGGTAAACCCACTTGTATTTCCTGTGTGTTCTGTTGTCCTTACTAAAGCCTGGGAAGAGCTTCTGCACCTGCAGAGAATAAGAATTGCCTCTTTCGTGGCAATGTTTATGAGAATAAAAATAGGATAAAGAAATTATGGCTGTTGACTAGAAGAGTGTTTTAACTTGCCCTTTTGCGCCTTTTTATTTGCACATTTTAACTGAAATTGCAAACAGCTGCAAAAGAAGAGGAGTATTCTTCTGGTTTTCTTCCAGATAACAGATTTCCACCTATAAATTTCCCTGATAATGGGATTGTGGCTCCGTGTGGCTCCTTCCTCATAGGTGACACAAACAGAAAGGTATTGAATCAAGATCCTGCATTTCTTATTTTTCAGGGTGAGCTCTTGCCCTCCACCATGTGGTCACCATGTTTACACTTACAATCATAAGATTTTGGTTTATTTTACGTGGTAACCTCAATATAAACTGGAAAGTTGCTACATATACATATGTACATATATATATAAAAGCATAAAACTTGTCAATCATCATTCCATGGCAGTTTCTGAAGTTATAATAGCAAAGAGCTGATGAATATCATTGTGTGTGGAAGGAGAGTCATTGTCTAGCATGATTATTTTGCACACTGCAAATCACAGGAGTAAATACAGATTTGCTGAAAGCCATAATCAGCTGGAAGTAAAGCCACATTTCCCCAGTACAAAGTCAGGAAAAGGCTGAAATAGAAACAAACAAATTGCAATAATTCAGTAATGATGCAGAAATCACCCAAAATTCCTCAGGTACAACAAAAGAATCTCTATCAATCACCAGATGCAGCAAAAATAAGTCACTCTTAAAATATGACTTGACAGAATCTGTGTCTCCTGGACTGGAAATAAATGTCTGTGCTTTCTCTTGACACTTACAGAGTTTTCTCTAAGCCTGGCAGTTTAACTTTTTATAGGCAACCATTATTCCTTGGGAAAGTCCTATTTATGGGACATTATCTCATAATTCTCTGCATAATTTGCTGCCTGATAGGTCTTGAAAAACAGTAAATCCGAAGTTTCTATCAACTTGGTATGCAAAATGGACCACTCTGCACAGTAAGGTTCACGAGTCAGGATGCCTCTTCTGTCTCAGATTTGCAGAATGTGATTGAAAATAAACAATTTTCAAGTTTTGAGCACCCAAATGAGTTTTGAAGTCAGACTGGGGTGAACTGTTCCTGCAAGGACCTTGTGTTTGAATTACTTTGTTCAAGAACAGAGTTATGTTTTGGGCTGCAAAGTGTGAACTGTCATTTGCCTCTTTAGATTTTGTTAAATATTTTTCTGCTTTTTTAGATGCCAAAGTTTCTTTGTAGGTCGTTCTATTGTTGTCTCAGTTTTCTGCATTCTGTTTTCTGAAAACATGATTTTCCTTTTTTATATATTTTTTTTTTTTATTTCTCCAGTCAAGCAAAACCATTTAAACTTCAATGGAAAAAATAATTCAGTCTCTTCCTACTTTGCAATTTCTAAAAACCTTTGTATATTTTCTATTCCAAGTAATGAAAACCTTTCCACTAATGAAAACCTTGAAGGGTACCAGTGCTGACTAGCCCTGGCAAAACCCCATTTGAAACGTGCTTCTGTTGTCACAGTGAGCCATTTATTTCCTAACCAGTTTTGAAAAGATGTCACACTAGTTTTGCCAAGAAAACATCTCCCCAGCTTGTTTATGGAGATGTTAAACTTGCCACTGCTGTTCTTCCACCCTGCTGGGGAAATGGCCTGCTGGGCTTGAAAGTTTTCCTTATTGTCTGGTTTGATCAGAGCAGAACTTAACATTAAAATGCAGATGGAACCAGCTATGGAGTTTGCCTTGGGAAAAAAAAAAAAAAAGATTTAATATCTGCATGTTTCTCTTAGCCTGCTCGTGGGGGAAAAAGATGGAATGTCTGGAAACTGGGAGCAACAACCCAAGCATTGGCTACATTTTCTGCATCAACAACAAGAGCTGAATTACTGTGCTCTCTATCTGCTTTTTCAGCTGGGCAAAATCTAGAAAACTCTTGTGAGATCAACATCTTTGCTGTTTTCCCCTGGATCTTGGCTCACAGAGGTGGCCACGAGGTCCCCCCAGCACAGCAAAGTGACACAGGATGATAAATGTGACCAGGCACAGGCTTCACCAGACACAGCCCCTGCATTTACACAGCTCTCAGAATGATTTAGCTTGGAGAAGGACCTTCAGATCATCAGGTTTATTTACAGTGCACCAGTGCAAGTGGGTTCCAATGAAACCAATCAAAGAATAAACACAGCAACAACTGAAAAAACCCAACCCAAAAGATCTCTCTGCCTGCTTGACTTGCTGAGAAAGGCTGAATCATGTTTCGTGCATGTATTTTAGATCTATATAATCAAAGCTATTAGAAAAACAAGTCACAAAGGCTCAGCAAAACGTGGCATTTTTATTCAGATATTTGAAAATCCGGAAACATAGACTTTTCTGAAAATAACAGTGTGTGCATAAATCCTTCAGGTTAAGCATGGCATTAAAATCCCAGACCTTCCCTGCTGCTTGTAGAGCACCTTGGGAGTTAAAAAAGCTCAGGAAATCACCTCAGGCCACAAGCAGCATGACCAGAAAGTGGAGACACCATCATGGTCTGTTGTGGTTGCACCACGTGTGCATCACTGAAATTTCTGTAGAAGAAATACCACACATCCTGTAGCATTATTTTCCCCCGATAGGGTTCTTATAAATCTTTTGGCTGGGCCCAACAGTCGGGTGTTTTCACATTTTTCAGTGTGCTTTTGCCATTTCTAGGCAGTATTATTTTTATGTGGCTCAGGGGCGGTTTTCTTTTTTTGCCTGAAAATATGTTTATGGGAAGGAAAAAAAACCAAACCAACCCAACCAGCAATCACATAAATATGTTGGAGTGTAGCATGTTAATGAATAGATGGGTAGTTAGTTTCAGTTGGACAGTTTGGGAAGTTATTTTGGCAATGAAAGTTCTTGTTCCTACATTAATCATGTACTTCTTCCATAGGTGCAGGCCTTGATTCCTCTACTCCTTGCAAATGTGCAGAGTTTTGCTTTATGCTTTATTGTCATCACCTTGTAGGTACTCATACCTATAAAACTGAGCAGGTTTGCAGTTTGGAGCTTTATGAGCTGCTTCCTGATCAGCCATGTGAGATGCTGTGTATGCAAATAGATGAATAGTTTTATTCACTGAGGCCTGTTTGAGTTCCTGTTGATTCCACCCAGTTACTGATGTGAGTAATGTTGATTATCTGCGTTTTCTCTGGACCAGGATCTCCCAGAGCAGTGGATGCACACAGGCTGCCACTTCTCCCTGCGTGCAGGCAGCACTGCAGGAGAGGAATCCTGAACATAAAAAAGGGTGACTCACAGTAGATTTAGGTATTCCTCATGGCACAGCTCACTAACACTTGTTGACACAATTCAGGTACCAGCTGAATTACCAGGTACCATGACACAGGCCGTGCAAATTAACACATGGCATGCAAGAGCCCCTTAATATCCCCAGAACAAAACTGATCAAGCCCAAATTTGAGCTATCTCTGAGTGACCCCATGGCAGAGAAGCTGGAACTAGACCACCTTTAAGTTCCCTTTCCAACCCAAATCATTCCACGTTTCCAACTTTTCCTTCTTTTTACACTGGAGTAGTTTGAAACTTTTTGCTTCTTAGCCTCTAAGATTTCTGTCAAGCCCATTTCCACTCCAACCTGCCTCCATGGCCCACATTTTCCTTGTAGGCTGCATGTGCTTGAGGTAATTAGAAGATGTTATTAATGGAAAGATGTCTGAAGATAATGGTCTCCTGCAGCAAGGCAAATGCCAGGATGACATTTTTTGGAGCAAGTCACATTTATCCAGGGACATTCTTCTGTCTCACTACTTTTTTTTTTCTTCCTGCTATGCCAAGCCATTAATGATGCAGATTTTGCCCTGACGTGCCCTGCTCCAAGAAGTGGCAGTGGAAAACTCTGTCCCAGGAGCCTTGCAGGGACTCTCATTAATAAGGTTTGTGTTTCTTTCCCTTGTGGTTCACTGCACCAGGCTGGGCAGAGCTGGGAGGAAAGGCAAGGCCAGGACTGAGTCAATTAGCTCATTTGCTGCCATGATGTTTTGCCTTCCTAGTCTGCAATTCACAAACTTTTCCTGATTCATGGAAAAGCAGACTTGAGCCATTAACTCGGGATTTTGTTAACGACCTCCTGTGCCAATATTTCATCTGAGTCTTGGGAAAAGGTTCCAGGGCAGCTGGTGCAGGCTACTGCTGTGTGACTTCTTCATGCGTGCTTTAAATGTGGGGTTTTTTGGGAGATATTGATCATGTTTGAGACACCCAGCCTGTTGTCCTAATCTAAAGAAAACAAAAAAATGTGTTTTCAAAGCTGACAGAATGAGGAGGACCAGGAACTGTCTCTTCTGCTGGGTGTGAGGTTGCCATTTGATTTCCTGCTCAGTGATGAAAAACAGGAGAAAGCTAAGCACAGGGAGCTTGACTTTGCCATGTGTTTTAACAACTCTTTGCTTCAATAGCCACTGTGGCACTTATTTTAAAAATGCAGGATGAGAACCATGCATTCATCACCTTGTTTGGGTGTCTAGGGGGTGGCTGCAATGGAAGCTGTGTTGATGGTGGCATTTTAGAAAAAGTTTAGGAAGTAGAAGCTTGTGAGCTTAATAAATCCCATCACAAAGCATGTCCAGATGGATGTTTGCCAGCTTAAAACTTCGGCATGGATGGGATAATTTTTAGAGCTATAAGCAGCTGAACACCTACCACTGAATAAACAATCCTTATAATTGTTAAATAAGCAATTTTCCTTTCCCCAGTAAAAGAAGACAATTTAAGCTATGAGTGTGTCTGACATCTGGGGAAGGTGGAGATAGACAGCAGGTGAAAAAAGGGGGGAAAAAAAGGTTTGTGACCTTTTATCAAACATTAGAAATAACACATTTTCTCCATCTGTGCTTATTGACACAATATTCAGGACAAAACACCAAGGGGGTTAAGAAAAGCACATCCTGTGTGATAAAGGACTTTTGGAGGGAGCTTTGAAACCCTTACTGCTGGACACAGCTTCTCTTGAATATTTTACAGAATATTATACAGTATACACAATATTTGTACAGAAATTTCCTCACCTGTGCACTAACAGCTCAGCCCACCACACTGATTGTTAAGTTGTGGCTGTTTTTATCTGAGTGGTTTTAAAAGTCTCTGAAAATAGATGTTACTGACAAATTACAAATAGAAGCCAAACTGATTTTTGTCGTATCTAATGGGCATTCAAAACACAGAGTTAACCTCCCCTAAAAATATAATTTAAAATAACCCCAAACAAACAACTGATTCTGTTTTTAACGGTAAACGTGAATAAAACTAAGCACTTAGAGTTATGTTGTGCCTGAATTAGTTACAGATGTTGTGAACAGAAGAAAATTCTGCCAAGAGAATCGGCAGAATCCACTAGGTGGCATCCAGTGACCGCGTTTGGGCTGCCTTATCTCCACAAAACCTCTCATTCATAAGGCAGATAAAGAACTGCATTATTAATTTATACCACTGCATCCACTCCACACCTAATATTTGTTTAGCCAGCTGCTTCCTCTAATCCTCCTTAAACACCATTGATTGAAATCCTAAGTATATTCAGGGTTTTTTATTTTTTTTTTTATTTTGCTTTTTTTTTTCTCTCTTTTTTTTCCGACCCCAAAGAACATTTTGTTACCTACAAGTTACAAGCTGCCTTTTCAAGCGCAGCACTGTGTGCTACAGTTCCTGCCAGAGGAGACAGAATGTCTAATACTTCCTCACCAGCAACAGAAGCAGCTTGTCATATGAAAATAACTTTTTTTCCTCCCCTCCCTACAAAATTTTTCATTTCCATAGAGTCCGAGCAACGAAATACACCGACAGGTTCACAATGAAACAGAAATGCTAAATATTTCAGCTTCCAGGAATAGTTTAAGCACTGCTTCAGTGAAAAAGCAAATGGAAAGCAGAAAACATTAATTCCAGTTTTCACACCTTAATCCTTGCAGTGAATTGGAAAACTTTTAACATATTCAAATGCAAGCAATTGCAAAGTCTCTCTCCACCTGAGGATCTCGGAACACCTTTCAAGGGCTGGACAATATTGCTTCCAGAGTTTTTTACTGAGGGGCAAGGAGGTTAAGTGACTTCACTAGGTATTGATAACAGTCCTTTTGGCTCCAGGCTGTGACCAATAGTGGACAAAAATATTCTTTTTGGTCACATATCAGCATAAAAGTCATAAATGGTGGGGACCTACAGCAGAAAACACTCTTCTCGCCAGTTTTACAAACTGTAATGCAACAGAAACCCTCCATCCTTTCCTGAAAAACCTTTTCTCCCTCTGCCCCAAGCCTTTGTACTTCTCTAGGGTTTTGTTTGGTTGGGTTTTTAGGGTTTTTTTTCAGTATCTTGGGTTGTTTTAACCAGGCTCAGTGGCTCTGGGAAGAAACTGAACCCCCTGGGTTTGTGGTGAGAGGATGCTCTGCTGTGCATTGTGCTCTGAGCCTCTGACAGGACGTGGCTGGGGACAACACTTTCCTTCCTGATGGGCTTTTTTTTCCTCTCTTTGTTTTTGGAATCTGCTCACACATCCAGGAATCTTATTAGGAAGACTACTGGCCCTTTGGCAAAATTTCAGTGAGGACTGGCAGTGTCTTCATTGCTACATTTACTTTTTTGGGGGGTTTAACTTGAAAAAGCTGCTCTCTTCATCCTTGCCCCCCTACTTCACTTTAAAGTGTTGAGAATCATCACAAACTGGTCTTTATTTAAAATTTTTGTTCCCTCCTGCATTCTTCCTTCTTCCCTTTCCCCTGACACTGGCACAGGTGGGTGTGTAAGGGCTGGGGTCTCAGCTGATGCACTCAGATCAGCTTTGCTGAGCTGAGCTTTACAGGACTGTGCTTTTGTGGCCCCACCAGACCCAAAACCCCAAGAAAACCAGAAAACTCGTGCCTGTGTGTGGCACGAGGGCTCTGCCTCCTGCGTGCCACACCTTGGCACAGCACTGCAGGTCCCTGGTCCCCTCCTCACAGGAGCCAGGGATGATTTTGCTGATTGCAATCCATATTTCCCCCGCTGTCTCTAGAAGCTGTGTTCATTGAGAGGGTCTGCATGCACAGCTACAGAACCTCACTTCACCTGTGCTGTCAACCACCACACTCCTGGCAGAGCTCCTTCTGCCCACATTTAGGCATTGAAACAGACACAAACACAAATTCCTTGCTGTTCACCACCTGCAGGATTCTCCTGAGCACACTGCCAGGCCCCCAGTGCCTCTGGAGGTGTCATACCACTCACATGACACCAAGCACCAACATCTATGGCAGCACCTTCTGCCCTGAAGGACCCCAGCAGCAATTAAACCCTCACTGATTACACACAAACAGCAATAAACCTCCTTAACCCAAACGCACAAAAGCTTTCCAGCTTTCCTCGCTATCTGAACCCACCACACAAGGAGCTGTGCCATGAAAAACGTTCTGGATGGCACCTTTCTGTGGGCTTGACCCCAAATAAACAGGCAGTAAAGTGATGCAGTTATCAGAGCCCTGGGCCAGCCCACGTGCAGCTACATTTGCAAAATCCTGAGGCATCCCAGCTTTATCTGTGAGTGGAGATGGTGCAGGAGCCTGTGCCAAATACTGTTTGGGCTTCCCTTGACAATAAATAGCCAAATATGACATCAGTATGTAACATATCACATCTTATCAAGGTCTCCTGGCCTCTAACTGGATGGGCAGTACTTTGTGCAGATTCTGCTCCCAGTCCTGGAAATGTTTTTTCAGTCTGCCATGCTCTTTTCCCCCTACGTCCTGAAAACTTCTGAAACGGATGGAGAAATACTTTAACAAAAAAACCCGAAAACAACGCCAAAAAATCCTTCAAATCTCTGTGAGAAGAATAATCCCGTAGGGGGAAGCCACAGAGCAGAAGTACATGACTTTTTGTCTTTCTGCAGTTGCAACATGATCCCTCCTTTGGTAACAGCGAGCGCTTAAAAGTCAAAGACACCGAAGTTCGCCACTTTCAATCCGTCTTTCACCCTCGCCCCCCGCCTCAGCTGCCAAATTAGAGCTCTCCAAAATCCCTCCAGAGCAGGCAGCCCTGCAGCTGATGCCGCAGGCGCTGCTTGCGGGGTCCCCATCCGACTCGGAGCAACAAAGCAGTAAAAAAAAAAAAAAAAAAAAAAAAAAAACAAACCCAAAAACTTTCCCAAAAGTTTGGTTTCTCTTTTCTCTCTCTTTTTTTTTTCTTTTTTTTCTCCATTACCTTGCTCAGAGCTCCCTGCGGGCTGAGATGCTCTCAGGAGTCTCCAGCAGTTCGGAACGGAGGGCAGCGAAGCGCAGGGGGAAGTTTTCGGTGCTCACCTTAAGTCAGAGCGTGTGTGTGCGTGTGCCCGCGTCCCGAGCGTCTCTTTGCGGCTCTGGGTGGCAGAGGACCTGATCCAGGGAGGAGAGAGCCACTTTCTCACCGAGAGGAAAAGAAAAGCAACACGTCATGAGTTAAGTACGCCTCCAAGATGTCTTAATTACAGCCCGACCCAGTGCTCCCATTCGGACCCCAGGAATGAGGGGGGAGAGCAAACCCGCAGGCTCGCGGTTTTCCCTGT
>VWZV01007383.1:408590-440709 GCA_013397155.1 Irena cyanogastra
GGGATGCGGGGCGGTGTGCAGGGCAGGATGCGGGGTGGGATGCAGGGAGGGATGTGGGATGTGAATCCGGGGCAGGATGCGGGATGCAGGAAGGGATGCGGGGTGGGATGTGGGATGTGGCTGGGATGCGGGATGCGGGCTAAGGATGCGGGATGCCGGTCAGGACGCACGATGTGGGGTAAAATACGGGTGGGATGCGGCAGCGGCGCCTCGGCACGGAGTTCCGGGGACACCGGGGACAGCCGGGAGCGCGGGGCTGGGACAGCGTCCCCCTCCCGTTCCCATCCTCGGGGCCCTTCCCGCCTCGCTGCCCCCACCCTGTCCCTGCCCACCACTGCTGCAGGGAGAGCTGGACCCCGCGGAGAGCTGTGAAAGTGACCAGAAATGGGCATTTAGCCGGGTTTTTTCACCGCCCTCATGTTTTCGTGATGTTTATTTCCCCGGCACTCTTCTTAGGGTTGTTTACTTGTTTTATCTGCAGCGGGTTTGAGCTGAGAGACTCCAGCTCATCTACACCCAGTGCTGTGGGATTTGGGTCAGCAAGGCTTTTAGGAGCCCTATTCTTGGTTTAGGGGCCCTCTTCTTGGTTTATTAGACAGAGTAAACCAAAAAAGACTGCAAAGTGAATCTGTGTGGTTTCTCATTGTATTTTTTCCCAGTTCCAAGACAGGCTCAGGTAACTAAGAGGATGAAACATCACGGAGTCTTAAAATAAAGCCTTTTTGTAAATCTTAAAATTGATTCTAGCACCTTATGGTGGTTTGAAGACCAGCTAATGGAGCTGCTGGATACCAAGAGGATATATCTGTGGAAAGTTCATTTCATCCTGGCTTTTCCACAGTCATCCTTCAGGCCCTCACAACTGAACAGATGCTGGGTCCAGGAATGCTGTTTTGGGGCAATATTTCCATGTATTAAATACTAGAGAGATGTTATCATTTTCTTGACCAAAGGCATAGGCTCAAAACAAGCAGAGAATGTTAATTATGAGCTTTGTTTGGTGAGAGAAGTGCAGTTCTGCAGGAGTTTTGGGTCAAACCCAAAAGCTCTGCTCAGCACCACATGAGCTAGTGCAGTCTCAGAGGAACTCACCTGATTAGCACTCAACAGAGGCTAAAAAAACCCCTGATTTCACATAGTTCTGACACTTCTGGAGGCCCAATCTGTCTATCTTGACAGTGATGTTTCTGTCCCAACCTCGTGGAGGGTTTTTTGAGGGGTGTGGGGCTAACTCCAGCTGAAGAGCTGCTCCACACGCAGAGCCCTGCTCCGTGCACATCCATCATCATGGGGAAACATTAAGGAGCCCTATCTATAATATAATCTATAATAGTGATCAGGGATGCTTATTGCCTTTCTTCCAAGCATAGTTTAGCTTGTTTTTTATTCCCCCTCCCTGTATCTGACCATGAAAGGGTGCAGAGTGAAAGCTGTTTGCCTAAACCCAGCTCAGATAAGATGAGTAGATATTGAGCTTTGCTTTTACCTAGGAGCACTGTCACGACTGGCAACTTCACAGGCCTGCTGATTATTATTCCTGGCACCTCAGACCACAGCAACAACTCAAAAAAAAAAAAATGAACATTCAGTATCATCCTATGAAAAATTTTTGAATTTTTCCTTTTAATAGATGCAAAGATGGCATTGTCTGCAAAAGCAAGTTTTGTCATTCACATTGCATTGGACTACAATGGAAAAACATTTTGGAAACTCCCACTGTTGCCACTTAAAATTGGCTATTTTTCAGGCTTTGAGGAGGACACTGGGAAAACATCACCTAAAGCATAATCTTCCAAATAAACCTAAAAAGCAAGGGAGGAAGAGTTTCAGGGGTGTGTTTTTAACAGGTTTATCACTTGTTTGATTTTGCCTTGCTCGCTCCCTTGAGGGACTTGCTTGTAAAGCTTGCAAAAGCCCTGCCACCCTGAAATTCTTAGAGATTCACAAATCACAGTAGTTGGTGCCCATCAATTTTTTGAGAAGGTGAAAAGGAGACAAAACCATAAAAATACACAACTGATATTAAAAATTAGGGTTCTTTAGTGCCACAGCGTTTAGGATTTGTCAGAAAAATCAGGTGTTAGCAGACACATCTTCCTGCAGGAAGATCACTGTCCTACAAAAAATGCACAGTCCATTTTCCCTGTGCAACTGCTTTTTAGCACCTCTTTTATTGCCAGTTGTCTTCAAATTTCACCATTGTTCTTCCTGCACATATCCTGCAGGTCAGCAGTGGATCTGCTGGTCCCCAAGGCACCCCAGACATCTCCTCCTGCACTTTGCCTGTGGCCACTCACCCTGAATTCCATTTTCAGGGAGGTGCTCACTCTGAATCCAGGAAAAGGGAAGGACTCAGGCAGCAGGAACGAAGCACACTTGAACCCACTGAGGAAGATGTAGGGTAAAAGCTAATAATATGGTGAAAAATGTGAGTTATGCACTTCCTCTGCTTGGAAAATTCGGCAGGGTGGGCACTGTGAGTCACTGGTATAAAGCTACTGAAGTCTGCAGGAGAAAAAAAAAAAGGCAGCAGATCATACTCTTTTTATTTATGTTTTTTTTTTTAATGGAAACAACACATTCATGCAAATTTTTTACTGAAAAAGAATGGAAAACACAGAAGAGAAATACAAACGTGGTGACAAATAAAGTAACACCCATTAAAAGAGATTTAATCAAAAGTAAATATATTAAAACATTGGTTTTCCAAACTGACTGAAAATAAAGGAAATTATTTTATGCCAGCTGAACAGTCAGCTTTCCATTTGAGATTATTTATAGGTTCTCAGTCTACAGAGTTTTCTCTCTTTTTTACAAGTTGGGCTTTTTACACCACGAGGTTGTTTTCTTCAGACTGGTTGTCAGGTTTCAGTGAGATATTTGTGGCTCTTTAATGCTCCTGTCTACATAAGCTTTTCCTTTTTCACAGTATTCTCATCTCTACTGCTTAAGGAATGGAACGCCAAAAAAAAAAAAAAATTAACGGGAAAAAAATGCAGATTATCTCTCTCCTAACATCACTTTCTCTGGAGATGGATGGACGGGCTCTGCAAAAGGAATTTGCATGGTCTCCATCTTGCCTGATTGTATCAGGAGAATGATTTTCATATAAACATACTTTTGACTTGGCACTTTATCACGAAATCTTTACACAGCCCTCTCCAGAATATTCATTGATTTTTGCCTTCTGATCTGCGTTATCTCTGCCTCGCCTTGGAATCTGATTTGACTCATTAGCAAGCTGGGCCGTGCCCAGGCTTTTCTGAGAATCCTTTTGCTGCTAATGCTGCATCTCACAAGTAGCTGGGCCTCTCCCACGTGCCAGGCTGGGAGAGTTTTCTCAGCTCCTGTGAGCTCAAAATGGTTTGTTCTTAATTGGGTTTCTGTTTTCCTGATGGACCCTGGGGCTGGACTGGTGGGGCAGAAGTGGAGTGTGATCAAGAAGCCAAGAAGGAAGGAAAGAAGGAAGATGAAAAGCAAGACTTTGTAATGAATTGTGTATAAGCAGAAGCAGGAAAGTTTTCTGCCACCAGCACTCAAGTTGGCGAAATACTTTGCATTTTCACCCTACCTTCTGCATGTCTTACAGGTGTCGTGAGTGTTTGTGCCCTGCACACCCCAGAAATCAATGAGTTTTATTCCATTAGACAGCAGAAATCTGGTTTAGGAAGCGATAAACTGAAAATATTGAAGGCAAGCTCGGAACTGAAGAAGTTCAACAGTGGATAAGATACTTTCAAAGGCAAACTACCAACTTCTGTTGTCTTAAGCACTGATTTTTCAGGCAAGTTGAAAAAAAATCATCAGTTCCTGTAAATGGCTTCATTTGCTTTTACTGCTCTCATTTTTTAAAGTCACACACATGGCTGCAGTGCTAGCTGACTCTCAGAAACAGCCAGTGAATGTTCTCTGTGACTGCTGGAAAATCAGTGAATTCTCCACGTGTGGGGGCTGCATCATCCCACAGAGATCACAGGCACCCTCCCACACGGATCAGGTGGCATTTCTCAATCCGAATGAACATGACTGATGTTGATGTTTGGTGTTTAATACCACGAACCACGTGATTTCAGGCAATTGTGGCACTCTCAAAACCTGAAGTGAGTCCAAGGAGTGTCATTCCCACATGGAAAACTGAGCCAGTTTTTACTCAGTGTTGAACCACCATCAACAAAATGCTGCTAAACTGACTGTGCTACCATCTTTCAAGCCATTCAGACAGAAAAAGACACTTTTATGGCACTTTTTATGACTGAACTACCAGGCAGCCCAAGCCACCAGAAATTTCTTTGCTGCTTGCTGCATGTCCTCCCAGGCAGCACCGAAACTCTGAAGGTTTTGGCCAGTCTTCAAAACATCCACTGAGCCATCTGAGTGCAGCTTCTAACCAGCTGCTTGTCCCAGTACAAAAAGAGGCAGCTCAGCTTTCCAGTGGCACATTCCCAAGGCAGAGGCCATGCCAGTGGCCTTGGATAACTGGTGTCTGCTCCTGGCTTGTGCCTCCTGGGATGGTGCTGCAGGCCTGGCAGCATTGCAGTGCTTTTCTCCTGTGCTGGGAGGCGTTTCCTGAGGCGTGTGGAAGCATGGGGAGTCGTAGTCATGCTCAGATTGTAGTGCCTGCAAGGATTTCAGCTGTGGAGGAGTTTGGATCACGGACCCCGTGCAGGAGCCAGCAGCCACTTGGCAGAGCACAGCAGGGCACAAAACCAGCTGGTATCCAGAGGCAGAGCCCTCAGGACTCACACCCTGAGGCCAGCTGGCCCAGAGATGTGTGGGACTGACACTGTCACACGCTTTAGGGTCACTTTTTGCCAGTGAGTGGGGTCGCCTCGGTTTGCGGATGCAGCCCCAGGTTTGGATGGGTGAATATTTTTGGCATTCCCACTGCATCCAAAGGGCTCAGACATCTGGATTTACAAGCTGCTGGTAGGAGCTGACACACAGAGTTCTTTAAAGAGTGGCTGGCTCATCCTGCCTTATTTTACAGCTTCCATGCTTTGTAAGGAGCTCTTGCCTTACCCTTAGCAGCGTACAAACCCCACTCCTCCCGCACCTGAGCAGAACAAGAGGCAGGCTCAGTGTCCCACTCATTCTGGGGGAATTACCAGCACTTGCTCAGGCCCTCTGAAGCAGGATCTCCAGTGTGAGTCAAGGAGCACTCTCTCTAGCCCCAGTTATCTGCTCCTCCAGCTGGGTACTCCGTGCAGGTAGATGAGGTAGCAGGAACTGCAATGCCTGTGACTGGCACGCCTCTCACACCCCTGAGCAAGGCACTTCATTATTTCTGCCTCCCAGGGGTTGTGAGCAAAATTAAAATTTCTGTAAGAACACATTCCCTGAAGGTCTAGGGTGACCTCTTTTCTCGTTTTTCTTGATGGGGCCCTTAAATCAAAGGCAACAGTTTTCAGTTAATGTATTTCATTCGCTGACAGCGCGACATTGTTGGTGTTTAGGCTTAAACTCATATTCTGTCAAATCTCATTAGTTTATTTTAACAAGGATCATCTTGATTGGAGCTCCCTGGCTTCAGTTATAGCTAGGATATCTTTTAATAACCATGAGAAGCTGTGAGATCAGTTCCTTGTTTGAATATTGCTTTGTGGTTTCTTATGGGATGTGCCTCAAATGAGAGGTGTTAACACCTGAAAAATATTTTATGGGAGATACCTTGTGAAAGGTATCTCAGAGGTTTTGCCATTTGCACAGTTTAAAAGGCACTTTCTGACTCGTGTCCTGAATTCCACTAAGGTTTTTGTGTCCTGGATATCCAGGAATATTTCCCCCAAGGATTTTGATGGGCTGTCATGAGCTGTCCTGGCAATTCCATACCTACTGGTGAGATTTATTGTGGTGCTGCATGGAAGTGATGGATAACATGGTTCCTTGCAAAGGAAGCAGCTACTTTGTCTTTTGAGCCTACCAACATGTTTTCTGCAGGGAGGTTTCTGTGGTAATAGAATGCTCCTTTTTTTTTGACAGCAGTATTTCCACCTGCAGGTGTGGCTTTCATGGTGGTTGTTTTGGGATTTGCTAGAATTAATACTCATTATTTGATATATAGGTCAACACAAATAATTTTGCTCATCCTCTGTGCAGGGCTTCCATCAGTGCAGTGGAAGGCAAGCAGGATGAAGTTATTTCTCATTTCCTGTTTACTTGTTCTTGGAAAAAATTGTCAAAAGGGGTGAAAACCTTGTCTAACTTGTGACAAGATCCAGTGAATCACTTTTGATACCATCTCGTGATGCCTATCTGGTAGAGTATTTTGTAGTGGAGTCTCTGTCAGTACAAATACATTAAACATATGCACACATAAGATAGGGCTGCCAAGAACTTAATGAATTTAAATGTTTAGGAGTGCAGCAGTTGTAAACTGGGGTGTGTTTGTGCCATGATTTTAAATGCTGCTGGTTTTAATTTCTTGAATGATTCAGTGTGGAAAATATTCATCAGGTTATAAAAATGTGTTGACTTTGATCCTTCTTTATTTTCTTTTTAGGAAGACTGAAAATCTTTGCCGTCACAGTAAGTGAAAAATCAATATAATAAGAAAATGATGATTTACCTTTTCATATGGAAATATGTCTTCCGTGCACAGTCAGAAAAGGAGTCTTAAAGAGACCAGATTCAGAGAATTTTCCTTTTTAAATGAGGATGGTTATTTAAGAAAAACAATTTAAATGGGAGAAAAATCTTATTCACCAGTGCTGAAATTAACTTCACCTGCATAAATTCTGAGTTATAATCTATGAAACCATTCATATGGGGAGAACCAAATGCTGTTGGAATGCTGAAGTTTTACAGTTGTGAGCTATGCCACATTGCTGAAAATCAAGTCCTACATAGTAAAAGCCTTTCAGCTTAGCCCAGCTTTCCTCACACTTTTGCAATAAATGCAAAAGGTATATCCTTAGCAACATGAGAATTTATCTGTTTTAAAAGGCACATTTCTGCTCTGCAGAGAATCCAGAAGAAAGGAAGCAGAGTTAAACACGTCAAAACTGGTAAAAGAAAATTTAAAAAACATGGTGATGAAGCCTTGCTGGCCAAAGCACAGAATGAATAGAGGGGTTCTGTCACTTGTAGAAGATAGAAACTAAAATAGCAGCTCAGGGTATAACCCTGCAGAGCTCCAGCCACAAGGACCCTCACCCTGATCCTTAAAGAGGGCTGGAGTATCTAAAAAAGGGTTTCCTATCTTCAGAATCTCTGCTCCTTTCAAGCTGCACCACGAACCACTCGCCACAAGCAGCAGGCAAATAACTGGCTGAGCTGGGGGTGAACTGTAAAAAAAAAAAAAACTGCTTAGATTTAAAATAAACCCACCCAAGCCAAACGAACAAACAAACAAAAAAAGTTGCCCTATGCTATTTTGTGTCAGTGGGTAATCACAGTGATGTTTTCATAGAATCATAAATAAATACCTAAATGCCTTCCTAAAATACCTAGAAAGCCATTTTTAAATTTTTTGTTCCATTTGTGCTTTTAGAAAAAGTTTCTATGTATATGTGTGTGGATGTCTTTTTCTGAACCTGACAGTATTTCTGTCCCCACCAATGAAGAGTCCTGTGGAAAAATGCCACATTCAATAAAAATATCTTTCTTTAGTTCTTTCCTGCATTATATACTATTTTTCAGGTGGATCTAATATTACCTTTTTGTCCAATTCTTTGTGCATTATTGGGTAATACCAAGAGAGGTTCAACAATTTGTTTTACAGTCTTCATTTTCTGTGGGGCCTTGGTGACAAAAGAGCCTTATTTTAAGAGTTTGCTGCGACCATAAAACTTTTTTCACTGCTGGAAAGCAGGAAAATTCTTTTCACCAATTGCTTTTTGTGTGTACAGCAAAAATTGAGTAATTAAATATAAATGGAGAGAGTTGAAATGTTGAAATTCTTACTCAGTCACGAAAAACAGAAAGTGAATCTACTCCTTCTAGAGCACCATGATTTGTCACCCCTTTTCGTACTCTGTACAAGAAGACATGCAAGAACAAGAAAAAGTCCTTCATTTCATGGTACACCTATCACTGGAGTTGATTTGGTTTACTTTTTCCTACTAATTTGTGTTCCATAATTGGATGCATCAGTGTCACATATGAGTCATGTTATGGCTATTTGCCAGACACTATAGGGGGAAAAATAATACTTGTTTTTAAATGTTAGCTTGCAGAATTTCCTGTTTTGGTGAGAAGATACATCTTGTTGCCATGCATTGCTCTTTCTGACAGAATTCTCACAAGACAATTGCTTCTTTTTCNCAGAGATACAGAGCCATTTTAGTTTGTTAGTGAAGTGCTCTAGAACTCACGACCTGTAGGACTGTAATATAGATAATAAATAATAAACATTTGAGCCTGAACATGAAATACCATCTCGAGTGCTTCAATCCCAACCCTGACAGAGGTAGAAAACAGAAGCTAAGAACCAGCAATGGATAAACAGTCAGAAGGTGATTTTTCTCAGAGTGGTGGCAGACACTCGCTGCTGAGCAGAGTTGCCTGTTTCATTTCAGCTCCGTGGCTCTCTCCTGAGGGACACCAGCAGGGTGAATTCTCATGGGACAGCACAGTGCCAAAAATTTCAGGGCAGGCAGGGAACAAAGGTGCATCTCTGGCTGGGAGCTGGAGGTCTGGGTCTGCAGTGAGCCAGAATTTGTGAGCGTGGAAGGGCTTGGAGGTGCAGCCACCCTGCAGTGTGGTGGGGAGGCAGCTGAGACAAGTCCTACCAAAAACTCATCTTTTGCTGAGCTGGGCACGTTAACCTAATGGATGCCTTGCTTCTTTTCTGCCAAGGCTGGGATTAAATGTGTGAGACACTATTTCGTTTTGGGACTCAGATGCTTGTTAGTTCTTACCTCTGTCACATCTCACAAACCCTGAGTTCTGCAGAACTTCACTCTAACAAACTAAAAAATTGAGCCATGTCTCACTCTCTACAAGGCCTTTTAAGGATAAACTGTCAAATTAAGAAGTGACACCTCAATTATTTTCAGTTTTAACCCAATCACCAACCACCCGTGCCTGCAATGGGGACTTTTTTATCCAATTACAGAAAACCACCCAAACCCATGGAGAAGAAGGTGAAGAAGAAGAAGGACCAGCCTCCACCCTAAAAACCCCATCTGGCTTTATATCTATTACTATATTCTAAACCTTAAACTCTGAGTTTCCCACCCTGTGATATCACACACTTCCATTCAAACTCCACACCCACAATCCCAGTTCTCTCATTCCATTTTGGAAGCTTCTCCACAGCCTCAGGTCAATGCAGTGTTCTCCTGGGGGTCAGTGCCTGGCAGCACAGAAAGTCTGAAATCCTCAGCAGCCAGGGTTCCAACATCAACCAGCAAAAAAAAAAGCTGTGTATGCCATTGTGGAGGCAATTCTAGTTTGGAGAGAACTCTGTAATTAAACTTCCCCCAGCACCTGGAGCATCTCACGTCTGTGTCTGTCTGGGTGGACATCCTCGCCCTGCAACAATCCCTGGAAATTCCAAGATGCACTTAAAGATCCTGCTTTTTGTCAAACAGCAAACTTCAGACAGTGGCGTTTGAAGCTTTGCCAAATTTGGGTGCTGACTTAGGTTCACCCAGGAGGGTGTGCTGGAAATTAATAGTGAGCAAGATGATGCATCTCAGTATCAGCCAGAGGGATTTTCCTACCCTTTCCTTCCCTCTGCTCTGCTCCTCTGAGCAGTTACTCCCTCTCAGGTCAGATGTTCCCTTCAAATATATATGGGTTTTTCTGGATGACCAATCTTAATCTTTCCCAGTCACTTTCCTGGCTCATTTATCTTCTGTGCTGATTTCCCTTGAAAATATCAATAACTGTTCTGTTACAGTGCCCTTTTCCTCCCTACCTGCCTCTTCCCCCAGGTACTTCACCAATGTTTTGTGTCCCCATTGAATAGAAGGAGCACTTCTTCCATACTGCAGTTTAAAAATGGTATTTAATGTTTGTGTGCATTGAGGCTTTTCACAGGCATCATTCATGACCCTTTCTGCAGTTCCTGGGATTGTGCTTTGTAATTATTCAGAATATTTTTCACACCAGGTCCATTTTTCCCCCCCCCCATACTTTCACAGCTGATCTTGCAACATCCACTGATCTCCCTGTGTTGTTCATCTGCTTCATGGAGATAACATGGAGTCCAACAAAGGGTCCTTTTTGGCTACCCTGTATCAGATAAAAATTATTTTTGGTTGTAAATTCCATAGCAGATATGTCAGCAGATCTTAATTTTGGTTAATAAATCTGCAGCCAGTTTTGTTAGTTTAATGGGAGAGGGTAGAAAAAGAATAAGCAGTGCCAGGGCTAAATTTGACTTCTGAGGTGGGTATTTGAGCAAAAAATAAATCATGGTGAATGAAGCCATAATTTGTTATATTTTCCCTGGAGGAAAAGGCTCCACTCTCCCAAAACAACTTTATACAGTGCAAGCATTCCTTACAAAAATAAGAAACAAATTCAGGTTAAAGTCAACAGGTGGAGACGTCAAGTGCTGCTGGGGTAGAGCAGCTGCTCAGGTGGAGTTTTTTTATTTCCTGGAGGATGTGAACCTGCATTTCCCTGGCCAATGTCTGTAACCTGCCCGGAGAGCAAGGGAAGAGGAGGCAGAAGAGCCTGCTCAGGTCTCCCATTGAAGTCCCACTGCTTTGAATAAATAATTAAGCTTTCACACCTCTCAGGCAGTGTTCTCACTGCAGCTAACACAATCCCACGTGTGTTCTCACCAACTGTTTAAGTATTTTTTTTTTTTTTTTGGGAAAGAGAAACATTACAGTGTCAGAACATTGACAAAAACAGTTGCACCCATGCACAGATGTGGACCTGCCTCCACTTCCCAGTTTTATTGGTTGTTACTGGAAGGGACAAAACCTCCCTGACTCTTAGGTGCCTGGGTGAAAGATCTGGGTGCTGGTGTTTGATTATTTGTGCAGCATGGGATGGTTGTGAGAAGAAAGGCAGAGCTCCAGTTCTGGAGTAGGGCTTACTGAGATGATACTCATTGAAATGGCAAGATTTCATTTCCTTTCCTGAAAGGAAGAATTTAAACAAAGAAAGAAAAGAAAAGCTTCACAAACGCTCTGGAAAGGAGATATGGTCACATCAAATGCAATTGAAAAAAATACAGAAAATTTGGAAATTTTGTGACTAAAAGCAAATGGACCAGGATGAAATGAGTCAGTGAAAAGGACCAAATCTTACCTAAATTAACACCATTGAAGCTGCAAAATCAAGGGAAAAAATCAAACAAGATGAGGGAAAAGACAGGAGAAGAATTGAATGACATGACATAGATAATGAGAAAAAACCAAAACAACCCAGTGGTTTATCCCCACAGTCACAGGAGGAAGGTGAGTTGGAAGAATCCTACAATTTCCAATATTCTTCTTGGTAGCTGCACTTCAATACAGCTGTGATTCAACAGATATGGAATACTTCAAATTCTTTCCTTGAAACAACTTGAAAGCCTGCTACAGCCCTTGAAATGGCTGAGTTTTAGTTTTCCTCTCTAGGCAGGCACTGAAGTGACACCAGTTTAGTAACAGACTGAACAGGTCCTATGGGAGAAGGACTGACCTTGAAATATTAAAAAATCAAAATATAAAGCCTGTGTAATTAGACCAGAAAAGTGGCAGCCTAATGCTCTAGTGAGGGCAAATGGCATATCTGAAAATATTAAACAGCTGCTGGCAACGTGGCACTGAAATATCAGATAATGCCAGTTCTGCTCTCAGATGAATTCCAAAGGCATTTCTTCTTGGAAGCTCACTTAACACTGGTAAGAACCATCTGAATTTTTCATACACCTTGATGGGTTATAAATTAGCTGTGATGACTCTGGAGAAAGACCTGTGCCTCACAGGAGAAAAACTCAGTGAGAACATCTGCTCAGCTGTGCCGTGGTGGTCAAAGCAGCAAGGAACTCAGTGGGTTATACCAGGGAAAACATGCGGAGCAAAACTGAGATTTCACTGCTGCTGCCATGCATTGCCTTTGTTTCTGTGCTTCAGGAATTCCAGAATGTCAGGGAAAATGCTACGAGGGTGCAGGCTTGGTGTCTGACTACCCTTTGTTTGGTTTTAAGGTGAGAAATGACAGCTCGTTTTGTTTTTATTTATAGCCTTGTTTTCGTTGCATAAAAATAGTGCTTAAAGCTTGAACAAGTATTAACTCTTGTAGCCCTATAATAAATAAAAGTGAGAGAAAATCTTTATATTAAGGACATCCTGTCTTAAATAAAGATTCAAGTACAAAGCACATCATTTGAGATGTCAGAGGATTTTTCACATGAAGAGAGCTTGAAACAATGGGAAAAGTTTGAATTATTGAGTGTGTAGAGGAATTGTGGCCGTAGTAGAAAAAAACCCCAAAAAACCAGAAGATGGAGCAACAGAGGGAGCTGAGACCCCTTCCTTCCCTCCTAGGAGAACTGAGGGATGCTCAGTGAAATAAAAGGTGAAATGAAGGCATCAATGCCACTGCCCTGCTCAGGACACTCCAATTCCTCCCTGAGTTTCTGGTGTTCTCAGGAGATCTCAATGTCCAAAGTTGCATCTGATCAGGGGTCACTCTCCTTTTCTTAATTATTGATTTTTTAAAATTTATAGGCAGAAAAAAAAAATAATAAACACACAGAAAAATACATTAAAACCAAAACCAGCTGGTATTGGCCTAAAATCAAAGTAGAGCTTTTGGTAAATGGTAAATGTCTTGGTAAATGTTTTATTTTCCTCTGGAGCAGGAAATCAGGATGATCTGAAGTTTGACTGGGCTAAAGCTCTTTGCTGTCTCCCATTTCCTGTTAACTCTCCACACCCTGTTTAGGTTTTCATGAAACACAGTTCCCCTCCTGCTGCTTTTTTACGGTGCTGTCCCAGAAAAAACAGGGGACATTCAGCTTAACAAGGCTCTTGCCACTATTAAAAAGTGATGTCAGATCTAGAGACACAGAAAAACATTTATTCTGCTTTTTAGAATACTTGTGAGGATTATTCATCCTCAGCCATCACAAAGCTGAGTTTTACAGTATTTTGGTCTGTGGTGCATGATGTTTTCCATTAATCACCCCTTGTTTTGGGGATATTTCTTAGTATATGCTTAAGTTTATAACTTAATAATGTTTTATTTTTAGCATGTTACCTGGAATTTTGGCAAGGTACTGTAGGGACTGGTTTGAGCAAAGACCCTTCTGCTGCTCAAACCTCCCACATCCCACTTCAAGATGTATTTCTACACACAGTTAATCCTTTGGAAAGTTCATAGGATAAAATCATAAAACCTTTTAGGCTGGAAAAGACCTTTAAGTTTATCCAGTTCCACCCATGTTATTAAGAATTGGTCATTGAAAGGCAGTAAATATTTCAGTCTGGGGCCAGTGTCAGCAAGGTGAGAAGAATAATTTTGCAGAGAACAGGTGTGGCAGAATTGCCTCCTTATACACTGAGGACAAAAGCTAGATTTGTAAATCATTTTTATTCAGCACAGAGAGGCAGAGTTTGAACTGTTCCCTTCTGTATAATTCAGGAGCATCCCATTATGGTGGGGATGGCTGCCTAAAACCACATGAATTTTTCACCTGGCACGGGAGAACTTTGTTCTTCCCCTGGAATCTGTGCATCTTTGCTCTCCCAGGAGAGACTGGCAGGAATGAGGGATGGAAGCTGCACACCCCAAGGGAGCTGAGTCCTGCTCCTCAGCTGGCTGTGGCTTTGGAGTTCCTTCACTGCAGGAGGTGATGCCTTAAGATTTTAGCTTTTACATTTTCATGTATTTGTAATCCTGCAGTTCTTTAGTGTAGAACTCCAAACTCCATACCCAGTGTGAGCTGCTGCTTCCCCATTTTGGGCAGACACAACAATTCCTCTCCAGGCCTGGAATCAAGGACACCTCACTGCCTCAGGGCCCAGAAATGCAAACAAAAGGGAGTTGGGGGAGCAAACTTGGGGTCAGTGACTTCATTAGCTGAAGCTGCAACTGGAGGTTTAACCTCCAATGTGCAAATGGACCAAACTTACAAAAGTGTGAAAACCCTCTGTCCATTTTTGGGTGTAGCCTCTGGGGAACTTTACCTGCCCTAAATGTACCTGAAGGCCCTTCAGTAAACATAACCACTTTTTATTCCCTTAATTTTGTCTGGCCTCTCATTTTAGGCAGTCCCAAAAAGGCACCAGTGAAATCCTAAGGCCAGACATCCAGTGCTGTTCACCTTCCTGGGACACCTCATCTTACACAACTCCTCTGTTTACAGCAGGGTGGAGGGGCAGAGCAGGTTTCTTCCCGCTGCTTGCCCTGATCCTGTGGTTTTGGTGACTTGCTGTGAAGTCAGTGCACTTTCTTTCTACAGGAGCTCTGACTAACGCTCAGCTGGAGGTTTCCCCAGTGGAAATGAGTTAGAGGCTGACTGGAGGCTCCCCAGTTTTTGCTCTGTGCCATGGCAATGCACGATGCTCCTGAAAGCAGCAGCAGCGCATCTTCTGCCACAAAGCAGAGAGAACCCAATCATGACAACAGATAAAAAGACCTGGGGGGCAGAGAGGGACAAGAACATGCCACTTTCACAGAAACAAATGGCAGAGGCTGGAGGCAAAAACGTCCCTTTGATGTTTCAAAATGACCAAAGAAATCAGCGCTCAACCCCGAGACGAGTTTGTTATCGCCTTTTTTTTTAAAGTTTTTTTAAGGGTTTTTTTTTTGTTGTTGTTTTAAGTTTTTTGCAGTTTTGCACCCTCAGCAAAAGAAGGGTGGAGTTAGTATTTATAAATGACTGTACGTGGTAGGAGATTGTATCAATAGTGAGAAGGGACTGCTGTAATCTGAATATCAGAAGCTCCCTCAGGCAGATAAGGCAGTGCTGACACGTGTGGTGTAATGCTAACTGTTGCTATTCGTTGCCACAAATTCAATTATCTTGAATTTGTCATGTCAGGGTGATGTTAAAAGCGCTGCCAGACCCCCAGTCTGAATGGATTTACAGCAAAGAAAAATTAATGTTTGAAAAAGTCAGTCAAGTGACCTAAAATGAAGTAACTGTACTTCATACACAAAAGAAGGCTGATTTTCTGTGATTTAAAAAGAAAAAAAAAAGGTAAAAAAAAAAAGTTGGGTTTTTTTTCCAGTTTATAACAGGGACATTGCAAATTAGGGTTTAAGTGTTACAGTGGAGGAAACTTATTGAGAATAGAGACAAAAAAGGGAAAAAAAGTGTATTTTAAAATTTAATCAATGAGAAAAGCCACACATGTAGACGAGCTGTGCCAAACTACCATGCACTAGAACAAGTATGGTATTAACATCACTTCACTTGGGGTGAAAGCTACAGCTTGCTCTCAATCCATGAAATACAAAAAATAGGCCAAAGAAAGAAAAAAATAATGTTGAGGAAACCTAAGTAACAACTGATGAATGCTGCTGGTAGTAGCCCTGGTTCAGCTGTTCTGAAGGCAGACATTAATACAATTATTCCAGGGGTATCTGGAGCAGTACTCAGACAGGTTTGCGTAGCAAAAGCTGAGGAATAACTCCCAAAATAATGCAAAATACAGTAAACTAAAGATAAAAATTGTTCAGCATTTATTTAGATACGTATTTTCTCCATTTAATGGTTTTTGTGGGTATGTTTGCACAGTTCCTGTACATCTATTTCTAATAAGAAGACTAACACCCTTCCATCCTCAAATTACTTAAGAAATATTTTAATTATTATCAATCTCTGTTTCCGAGGGAGAAATAATCAAGTTTGTTGTGCAGCTAAGTTATTGATGCTGTGATTAAGATGTTAATTGATTTGGTGTGACAGCAGGCACAGAAAGCAGAGGTACTCAATCACAGAGTCACAGAGCCATGGAACATTAAGGGGCTGGAAGGGACCTTAAGGAGCATCCAGTCCCAATCCCTTGTGCCATCAGCAGGGATGCCTCCCACTGGACCAGGCTGCTCAGGGATTTGGGTGAGCATCAAGCTGGGGTGGCTGGAGACAACTTCCCTTGGGTCAGTGGGACAGGATGGACACGATGGACACGATGGATTTCATCCAAGGGTGCTGGGACCTGGACAGCTCCTGTGCAGGGTGAGGCACCTCTGGGACACCCAGGGATGACCCCCGTGGCCAAACAAAGGGGAATGTTGCAGCCCACTCCAAGAAGTGCCCCAGGTCAGCTGAAGGGAAGCTGCAGCTGCTCAGCCTGCCCGGTCCCTGGGGAACCATGGAGTGTGGGGTGGAGCAGGTGCCTGGGGCTGTCAGCACGGGGTTCAACACCCCTGAGCCACCTGGTGTCCTGGGCAGAGGGGACTGCAGGGCTCTGGGGACAGCAGAGGGTGTCCTGGGCCTGGGCTGGGCAGGGGCCTGGGCACTGTCACTGCTCCCACATCCCTGCTGGACAGTGATGTGTCAGGGGATGGACAGTGGGACAGACACAAACCCTGGCTTTAGTGCTGGGGCTCAGGGGGTCATTCATATGGACCTGGTAGCAAGAGGGGCAGCACTGGGCTGTGTCTGAGGCCTCTCTGGGTGAGCATCTGCCCTGGTTTAACCCTGGCCAGCAGCTCAGCCCAGCCCACCTGCTCAAGCACTCCCCACAGCACGATGAGGGAGAGCCAGAAGAGTTAAAGTGCTGAAACTGACCATGAGTGATGAAGTGATACATATTCCCTAAAATAAAAACCAAGTTTGAAACTGAGAAGTCTTTTCTCCCCTTTTTTTCTAACTCTGTTGTTATAACTGGGATATTTATTACACTGGACTTGATGTGACTTTTCCTGGGAGAAGATACTTCACTTTATTTACAGGTCATCTACCAGTAACTCCAAATGACAGCAGAGACGAAAAAAAGCCCTCTCTGGGTTGTTCTTCAGAGAAAGCTTAGAAGGAAGCTTAATTCTTACTTGTACTATGAAATTCTTAATTAAAAACAAACAAATCAAAGCAAAGCTGTCTTTTGTATTTGATAATTTGTTCTTTCAGCAGGACCTCAATGCTTGAACATGATGGCAAATGACCCTGTGTCACTACAAATATATTTTTCTTATTACCAGGCCAGTTCCTATAAGAATAGAGGAAGGTCTTAATTTCATGCATATGTTGCACTATCCATGTGGACTTTCAAGTGTTTTGCTGTGGGCTTCCACAGAGTGTTGAATTGTATTTTCTGATTTAAATGGTGCTTTCTGTTTTCCAAAGATTTCTACCTTGTGTTCAGGCTGTCACAATTAAGAGACAGGTGACAGAGGCATAATCTGGAGTCTGATCAGCCTGAGAGGAATAGACTTTGTGGACCTAGATGCACCAGGACCAAAAGTTTAAATCCTAATCTATACTGAAGATGCAAAATTTTCATAAATTTGTTGGTGTTTGTAGGACCTCATTACCTTTTTATTCTGCATTTACTCTGGAATAGTTTCATTGAGCATAACTTCATCTCTGGGAAATTTGTGGGCCTCTGCATTTTCTCTTTTCTTTCGTCTTGTTTCTGCTTTGAAGATGTGTGCAGGTCTCAGTATCTGAGACAGCGAAGGCAAACTCAGTTTGTTAAAATGCCAGAAAAAGCTGATTAAAATGCCTGTAGGTTGCAGAAAGCACCATCCAAACGGGGCAATCTCTTGGATGCCCTAGCACTTAAAAATCTTGCATGGGCTATTCATCTGTCAAAACCAAAACCTTGCAAATAGATCCTCATTTGGCAAACCACCCAGAGCTGGTACCAGCTCCTGAGTGGGAGCACGGATGTCGTATTTCAGCCTGACCTAAACACCTGTCAGACTGCACTGAGCTGGCCTCTCAGGCACCAACAAATCATGACCTGGCTACGAGCATGCTGGGACGTTTTAATGTACTTTTTTATAGCTGTAAAGCAGATAATGACTTCACTATATAACAGATAAGGGCTGGGTTTGGTGGGTTTTTTTGTTGTTGCTTTTTTATTTTTTTTTTTAATCCAGTTGGCAGATTGCCATCTTACCCTCTCCCCTTTGGCTCTGTGATTCTGCATTGGAAGCATTTGTTGCTTTCAGAACAGATACCCTACAAAAAAAGTGAGTGGGCATCTCGCTGATCACAGCACAAAGGGTCACTGTAAAGAGGAGACTGAGACTCATCTCCCATCACTGTTTGTAAAAATTTAATTTGACAGTCGCAGCACACAACGAGGAAACTGAGAGGAACATTTTGAGGCTCACATCAAGACAGCATTTCATTTTAAAGACAAGGAAGTCCACTGGCTCCACAGGGGGATTGGGATCAGGGAGGTTAATTTCAAGTCCTCTCTCCAAGACAGGCTGCACACATGAGCTTAGGCAGTGCACTTAGGTCAGGATTTTCTGAGGGCACAGTACAACTGAAAACACTGGGAGTTGAGCTCCAGCATAACTCTGAGGATTTGGGTGCAAAGGCCCCAATATCACAAGTGCTCTGTCCATTGTCTTCACTGAAGTGACCAGTAGAACAGGGATTGAATCAATGTCTTGAGAAATCCTCCGCTTGAGAAATGTCTCCATCCTTCCCTAGCAAGCTTCAGCACGGTCAGCAAGGCAGGACAGAGTAAGGCCAGGCTTTGTGTCACCTGCCAAGGACACACCTTACCCACAGCCACACTGTCCCCAGTGGTCTGTGACCACCTTGGGAAGGTGGGAGGCAGGAAGGTGGGGCACCAGGCTGCCAGCACCCCAGCTGCAGCAAGGACCACGTGCAGAGGTCTGAGCTCAAAGGCAGCTCCTGCCCAGGGTGGCAGCCCCACCTGGGCTGTCCCCGAGGGATTTCTGCTGTTGTCACAGCAGGCTGGGCCCAGGTCATGCAGCTGTGCCATATCACATCTGTCTGAACACAGGCAGCTGTGACCCCAGGAAAGGCTGTAGGTGAAGAGTTTGGTCTCAGACCCTGAATTAAAACACAGGTCTTCTTCCTCCACCTCTAACCCCTGAGTGGAAGATGCTGCACCCGGGTCAGGGCAATCCCCAGTAGGGATTCAGACAGGGGAAAAATTGAATTGAGAACAGTCCTATTAAGAAGAACCACTGTGGACACTGGTGAATGAAAAATTTTGTCCAGCTGCACTGGACACAGAACTTCTGTGAAGCTGAATCACAGACTCTATGATACCAGGCAGGAGCAGATTCACTCACAAGAGAATTCCAATAATGACTGGGGTATCTCCACAGCAATTCAGAGACATTAGAGTTGAAAAAGACCAATTTGTACATTTTTGTCCTCTTTCTCTATAAAGGCAGGGTTAAAGCCTTGTTCAACCACTCCAGTTTTGTCTCTGCAGCTCTATTTGTCTCAGCCCATAGGTTTTTCATCATACCCGAGGGAGTGCTCCATGGCATGATGCATTCCACTTCTAGGAGCTTATCCAGACACTTGGCTTAGATTATTCCTTGCTTAATTTTCATCTCATTAGTTTTGGTTATTCTCCTTTGTGGTACCTCAGATATATCTTTTCTCTGCTTAGTTTTCATATCCTTCAGCTATTTGTTAATGGTTATCTTGATGCCTTTAAAGCATTCCACAGCCAGACCATGTTTATTTAGATCTTTTCATCTTCTTTCATAAGTCAGTGCCTCCAGCCCACTTTAATCATATCAGTGGCTTTGCACTGACCTCTCTCAAATTTACAACTCTTCTCAATAATGAGAGTCTCAGGGCTAAACACAATTTTCTGAGAACAGCCATACACTGCAGGGAAATGATTTTACCTGTGATTTCAAGTGTGATGTATTTGCAGCTGCAAACTATATTTTCCCCCTGTATTTTCGCATTGAAAGGTCTGTTTGCTGTCAAGATTACCTAATTTTCTGTAAGATGTCCATTTTTTTCCTCCTCTCTCAGATCCGTACACATCGCGAACGAGAAAAATGTTTCTGAGGAATGTGGAGATCAAGGGCACACGGAGCTCTCACCCAAATGGTGTGGAAATATATGGAGGGTTTTTTTGTATTTTTACTCCACAAGTCAGAAAAATGGGCACAGTTGCTATATCTAAGCATCAGACTCAACGAATTGCCACGGCATACAGGAGAGCTGAGGAAGTGTAATTGCTGCATTTCCCAGCAGTTTTCGGGTTTTGGAATTTTCACCCAACCTGGTGACCTGGATGGATCCACATCTCCATGCCAGTGGAGATGGAAGAATTTAGTGAACTTTGTAAGCCATCCTTATGGAAGGCTTGCACAGTGAAAATCAGCAGCTTCAATTCTATGTGAGAAAGGAAAAAAGCCAGCAGAGGGTAGCAAACAATAAAATTATCCACAGAAGGTTCATTCTAAGATTGCTTTTGTTAGGGGCATATCCTGAGCATGAACTCAAAGGAGTTTTGTTATGTAGGAAAATCTTTGCTACTGCTGAGAACATCAGTGATGCACATCTTTTTATTTAGGAAGACACCCACACCTGCAGAGGGGTGAATGAAGTGGAGAGCTGTCACTTAATGAGTGATTTATTGTTATTGTGAGCTCAACTTTTCCATTATTTCTGCCTTTCCTCATGGTGCAGATTTGTTGTCAAGGTTCCCTCAAGTTCCTGCATAAACTATAAGGGACTTGTAATGGGAAAAAATCCTGACTGTGGCAAAAGTGGTGAGTGGAGAACAAATCATGCTCTGCAAAACTTCAGGCAGGATTATGAGGAAGAAACACTGTACTTCTTTAAGATTCAAGTTAAAACCCACATTCATTGCTAACATGGCTCAGCAAGCATGCCTGTTATTTTTAGCTCATTTTTTCTACAGATTAACTACTGCAATGATCACACTGTATAACTTGTCACAAGAAGCACGTTTCTCTTGAATACAGAATAGTGTCATAAAATGCAGATGACAAAACACAAATTATGGGTGTTCTCACAATGTGATAAAATGTAGGCTTTTTTTTGGTGAAATATTAAGATATCTAGAACTTTATCCAGATTTTCTGAATATTAATCTTGTATTTGTCTTCATTTTGCTGTGTCCCCCAGTGGAATTCATGTGATTAACTAAATGGTAAAAGCACAGGAGTCACCCCAGATATATTTAGTGTAAAAAAAGGATATGACTGAAAGGAAAAGGGGATTGGATGTTTACTAGGTGAGTACTAGCAGCACAGACTGTCCTTTGATCTAATTTTCATCTCTATTTCTAACAACATGGAGCAACAGGGTGTGACAAAAAAGGCCTTTAGAAATGCCACGTAAACTTGAACATTATAAATAGAAATAGTAACTCATATTTTTTGGGTTCTCACCTCTGTTTGACTAATGATTCATATGAATAATCAGTATTCAGTCCAGTGGTTTTTCTGTGGCTCAGGTTTTAGACTAAAAGAGTGTATCCTTTCTCTGTTTAAATATATGTATGTTTATCCATGATGATTTAGCCATGGCCAGAACTCTAATGTGGAAAATACTATCATAAAACATTAAGTTTTTCTTTTAATGAGCCTGGTTTTCTTGGAGGAAGTCTTCATTTTGTATGTGATTCCACTGCGATTAATAAAGCTCCAGGTTCTAACCAGGATATAAATGGATGTCTGATTGCTTATGTATTCAGAGCAGTTATTTCTAATTTAAAACAGAGAACCAAATCATGCCACTTTCTTCATTTTGGGAGCCCTTGCTCTTACGTTTTGCCATTCATCACTTGCTTTCAACTTCCTGCAGATGCACAGAGATAAAGAGATGGTGAACTTTATGTTTCCTTAATGCATTTTGATGGGTAGGGAGTAAAAAACTGTCATCCACATCAGTGTATATAATAGTAAAATGATATTTTCAACCTCTGTTAGTTGAAAGAAAAATAAAAAATCCCTGAAAATCATAAATGAGTAAAACTTAGGAGAATAGATATTTAATTGAGACAAAGCCTAAGTGCCCAGGGCTTTGATAGATGAAAAATGGAAGTGTCCTCGCAGAGTTAAAGAGTCAAGGAGTAACCACAAACAATTCAGGTAGATAAGCTGGTTGGGCACTAAGTTACAACCTTTGATGTCCTGTGATCTTCACCTGCCTCTCCTGGGGAGATGCAGCCTCAGCGCTGCTTTAGGGCTGTGACCTCTCCTGTAAAAGGTCTCCAGGCTTCTGAAGTTTTATCTCAGTGCCCACTGGAAGCCCTTTAAAGGCAGCTGAACAGCATGCGGCTCTTGTAGACACTCTTGTGTGCTGCTTATTGATGTTTTTAGGGATCCCAATATTTATGGATAACGGCCCTCCAGAAATTGCCAAAGTCAGAGGAAGATCCTGAAGGCTTTTAATCAAAGCTTTATTGCATTGATAGAACTCTACAGATTTTATGCCAGACAGAAAGACAATCTATATTTAACAATTATTGTGAAAAGCATCCTTGTCTGGTGTGTTTTTTTGCCCTTTCCTCTTTTGGCCTAATTCTCAAACAGCCAAGTGTCAGCTCTGATTGCAGGTGACACAATGCCCTTGATGGACACAAGGCCACTGTTTTGTCCTGCCAGCTGTGGATAGCATCAGCTCAGCATCGTAGGGTCCCACAGACACAGCAGAATCCCAGATTTTTGTTGTCATTTCAGCTCAGCCCAGCCTGGAAGGAAGTGACACTGAAGCCCACGGGATCCAATGCAACACCAGCACTGCACAATTACCACCTGAGACAACCACACTGCTCCTTTCAGACAGCCCCAGAACAAAAAAGTGTAATAAATAAAGGTGGTTATGATTATTCTAGGCTAAGTCATACCAGCTTTTCACACACAGGAATCTTGAAAAAAATCAGTGGGACATCCACACTGGAGCAAGGATACACTTGTTATAAGAGTTATTGGTTTGGCTGCTTGTCTTTATGAGACACTAATCAAAGAGAATTGAGCTCTACAGTCTTTCCAGATCTTTCCTTCCTCTGAATTCAACAGGACTTGTTTGTGCATAAGAACAGCAAGATGTGGCCGTGATCCTCACAGTCTTCTGCCTAAACCAAAGCTGTCACATAATCAGGTACTAAACAGGATCACTGAGAGGTGAACCTGAGCCTGCTGCCAGCCCATTACAAGTCAGTGTCTGATTGTTTCAGAAAGCACAAGCTCAACTGACAGAATTGCTTTGTGCTCAGATAAAACTGATGTCATTCCACGACATTTCTCTGGATTTACAGGAGCTCTGTGGGCAACTTAACAAAATTCAACCTGTTATTTCTAGAGAACATACAAATTGAGGCTTGGGACAAGTCCATATTGTTCATATTTAGCAATTACTTTTTCTCTCATGAAGCACCTTATTTACTAGTTAAATATCTTTTCAGTGTCTGCTGCAGCTTTGCTGAAGTTACAGACTTCCTACTGACACTAGAAAAACTCTTTGTGCATTTAATTGTTCCTTTGCTGAAGAATAATGTTTCATGAGTGCTTTCCAGTTTCAATGCAGTTGTTTCGCCTTCTTTCTGCTTCTCCCCTTCTTTTCTGACTTTCTCTTTCTCAGTGTCACTTTATAAATTCATAAAAGTACAAAAAGTGTAAATTGTCACTGTCATTGTTTTCTTCTTCTCTCTTTCAAGAACTGACACCTGTGATCTTAGTTTAGCAGCTAATTAATCACAACAATAATTATCTTAGCAGCATTCACAATATGAGAAATGATGTGTATGTCCAGAAAAATACTTGTATGATCCATTTCCTGAAGGCCTATAATGGCATATAAATCCATGTTTTTTTGTAGGAGGAGTGTAAGGAATGGCACTCACACTGCAGTAATTATTTTCAGCTGTCAAGAACCAGCACTCAAATTTCCAAACTCCACAGGGTTTGAACACTGGACTCATCCAGAATGAGCTTCATACAGTGGAACTACCACAGCTGTCTTGCTCTTGGTCCCTCCATCAGTAACAGGAGTTCCACTGTGCTGCCTCTGAATCTCCAACACCTCTGAGCAGCTGAAGGTCCGGGCTCTCAGGCTGAGGAGGGACCACTGTGACAAACCCTGTGCCATCCAGGGCTGGACAACTCCCACCTGGAGGCAGAGAGAGGAGAGAGGAGTGGGGTGGGGCCTGGAAATTTACCAGCAGCTTAAATTCACTGTGCCCAGTCCCAGGCCCGGGGTGGGAAGACCAGCCTCCTGTAGCCCAGAAGCCGCTCTCTGGTTGCTGCACCAGAGTCTCTGCCTGGCACTTGCAGGAGAAACACTGGAGCCTTGATTCAGTGCTACCCTGCAGCTTTTAATCCTCATTTGTTGTTGCAGCACAGTAAATCTGCACTGTGCCATATCCTATCTACACCAAATTAGGCAAGTACTGGTGCCAATATACCTTCAGGCTTAGAGAAAACAAAATCGAGGTGCTGAAGGGAATGTTGCCATGAGATATTGGGGAGGCAAAGAATAATTACACGCTGAATTCAAGCGACATTTCAGTGCTGTTATGAACACACGTGCAAGTGCATTAGGAATTCCTGGATGTGCTCCTTCTTTACCCCCTCGTCTCCAGTAATCACTTTTTCCTGTACATGTGTACTCTCTCACACACGTTGTTTTCAGAGAAAATTTTCAGAAAGTCCAAACACGAAACTTGAGTCATCCTTCAGTTTTGGGCTGAATTTGAACTTTTTACCTAGTAGTCAAAAAAACTGCCTGAATATACTGTCGCCTTGTTTCATCCATCAGGTCCCACAAAGGGACCATTTTTGTTACAGGAGCATGAGCACGCTGCGGTGGGATTAATCATAAACCTGGGCCTGCGAGTGTCTGTGTGTGTGAATGATGCTTTCTGTGAGTTGAGCTGTGACCAAGAACAAAGTTAAGGCCCGAGCCTCAGAAAGCAGCCTCTGTGCTCTCCTTTAAATGCCCCAATTCATCTCTGGGCCAAGGGGACTAGAACATACCAAGCAGGTCCCCGAGGTACCCGGTGCCGTTTGTGTCGTGACGAACGCACAAGGCGAGGGCTTGTGTCAGGTGTACTGTGCACTCCATTGACAGCTGGGGAAAACCGTGACGCTCTCCCAACATTTCCTGCTTCCTGTGTGGATGAAAAATATTCTGCCTCCAAATGGCGTGTGGCTGGGTGTGTTAAAGTGTCAAGGAGAGGAAGAACGGGGGATAATCCCAGCAAACTCCCGTCCTCTCGCCTCGGTTCAAATCTGAGCGCGAGCTGGCGTTTTAAGAGGAAACGTGGCAAAAGTTGTCATGCCTTGACAGTGTTCCTGAGTTTCCAGTCCGTGGGGAAAGGGCCATGGTGTGCCGTGGAGTAAAACTTCCTACCCTGTGATTCAGCCCTGCCTGCTTTAAGGAGCCACGCAGCCACTGAGTACCCTGAAAGGCAGCCCCAGGAAAATCAGCCCCAATGGGCTTGGCTAGGGATAAAATATTGTGCTGCACTCAGTGTAAAAAATTATTAGTATTATTACTATTAGTATTATTACAATTATCATTACTATTATTTCTGGCTATACCCTGAAAATGAGTCTGACACTGGCCTCTTAGACCCAATGAAATACTACTAATCTTTGGCTTGCTGGAACAAATCAGCAAGCTTTAAAAGCAGTTTTTCTGAATAATAAAATTTGGAAAACATAAGAAGGTAGCACAGCTTCAGGGACATCTTTTCACACATTATTTCTGGAAGGTTCCCTAGTGTGTCACCACTTGTTCCTCTTCTTACACGGAACAGTTAAGCCAGGAGATTCAAATCTGAATTTGAATCTGAATTTAAACCTTATAATTCAGACCAAGTTACATGAAAGAAAAATTTTCACCTCACCTCTTGTGTAAGGGGGTTCTTTGTGCCTTTGCTGGCCTGGGTTGTACCCTGCTTGTGCTGAATTGTGTGAGGAAAAAGCATCCTCCTTCACTAAACTCAGCTGTCAAATTTGAGTGTTCACTCTTGACAGCTCAAGTGTGCTGCCTGCTCTGGGAAGGTAAAAAAGTTGCTCCCCTGGTCCACCCTGCAGGCTGGAAGGAACCTAAGGCAGAAAACAGCCAGCCTCTGGCATTCCTTTTCAAGTCAAAATCTTGCTCCAGATGAAAAAGCAGAGATTTGTCTGTTTGTGATAGTTTCTTTGGTGCAGAAAGCATTGACTTCTATCACCTTTGTGGGTTGTTTCCCAGCACCTCAGGTTTCATTATGCTCCAGAAGGTAATGATTATGTGACACTGTTCAGTGAACTTGGCTTCCCTGAGTTCAGTAATACTATCCCAAAGATTAAGAATTAATTTGATAGTTGATTAAGGCTGATGAGAATAAATCCGTTTAAACTGCACATAGAGGTCATCTACTTTTCCAGATAGAGTGTGATGTGATTTTTGCAGCAGTTAATGGACATTTGTCATTGTGACTGAATCTTCTGCAAGAAGATGAGAATAATGGCCTAGAATAACACTCATTCTTGTTGATACTTGAATAGCCAGTCTTTTATTTCAGCTAATATAATGAGGAAATTAATTAGTAACAATCACATTTCTGGATTAACTTTTTGAGTCTGAGTTTGGCTTTTTTTTTTTTAATGGTGAAGTCACTTTTCCCCTCATGGCTTGAGCTCTCTCTTTTTTCTTGAAAAATATGACCTTCATTATCAAAGCACTTGAAGAATGATTAATTAATTCTCACACTGCACTCCAAGGCTGACCAAATGTCCTTCAGGTTCAGGGGTCTTAAGAATATGCAGCAAAATTAAATGAATGCAGAACACCACCCTTCTTTTAATGTGTATTTATTCAGATTTTATATAATAAACTGTGCTCCTCAGGAGCTCAGCTATACATTCCTAGTGAACAAAATTCCCCCAGCACCAAATAAATACATGCTTCAGTCATCACAGTTATAAAAGGCCTCTTCATTGCAGTCAGAAAACTCACACAGTGCCCACTGAAGGCAAGAAAAGTCAATTCACTCCAGGCTTGCACCTACCCCACCCCAGTGAGAGGCAAAATAGAGGACGCTGGCTTTCTTACCTAAAGGATTAAGGCATCAGAGCTCTCTGACTGTAGTAGGAGACAGCCTGTAGGTATTTTAAATTTATTCTGAACCATCTCCACTGCTATGAATTCCAGCTGTGGAGTGTGAGACAAGAAGCAGTCCCTTAACCTGCCACATCTGAAACCATGTTTTAGAGGTTAAAATTCAACACCACAGGATGCATCTGCCACAGGTTATCCTGAAACAGTGGAGCCATGCCTAAAATACTAGACGTTTTGCTCTACTTTTACTCCTTCTAGATTTAGAAAGTCTAATTTTAAGTCTATAAAAGGCTGAAAAAGGAGCTCAAGGAGAGGTACAGTCTGTTTCCATGCACTGAAATTAACTGAAGTTATTTAAACCTCCCAAGACAGGTATTTCCCTGACACAGTGCAGTGGTTCCCTCTCTGAGATGTGTCTAACTCTCCTTTAATGCAGGGTACAACAGCCAGCATCCCATCTGAGAGTTTACTAATCACTCTAGAGCAGAGTAATTGGGTTTTACATCCTCTGCAAAATAATGCAGTGTTAATACAAAACATAATTTTGAAGCATAGTTTTAAATTTGTGGTCTGCCTATAACCTCAGGGAACTTTTCTGCCACTTGACTCACGATAGCTGCTTTGCCCTCAATATTTGTGAATTTGGGATCCTCTGCCAAGCTGAATTCCTCCCTGGATTTTTAAAAAACATCTTATTTGATATAATTCTGAATTCTGACTCTGTCTTTCAAAGCCTATTCACCTAGGTCTTTCACCTATTAACTGTAACATGGTCCAGCTTTAGGCCTATCTTAAAAATAAATAAGTAAATAAATAATTAACTAAATAAGTAAATCACAGGGGAGAGGGGAAAATTCCCCATGACAGTCAGGTTCACATTCACACTCCAGAGGAAAGTTTTGAGCAGGTCAGCTGGGTGATTGTTTTCATTGTTCCTTGGTGATTGACAAAGTAGGAAGCAGAGCCAGAACATAGGTGGAGGCACATGCACCTGTGAGAGGAGAGACTCCCACATGGATAGAGAAGAAAAAAAGTTTTAGAACAGCACAGAAACCAATATAATATCCCCATGAAAAAACTCTTGTCAAAAATTTTGAGCAAATTTAAATCTAGAAATAACCAAGGGGATGACATATAGTACATCCTTTATAAATAAGTGCTAGTGGGATTCACTACTCAGTGCTACATTTTTAACCCTCCCTTGTAGGAGACAAAAGTTTAAAATCCTAATTCATTGGTTCAAAGAGGCATTATAGGACATTAATTTCTTTTGTGGGTAGGGGTAAAGTTATGGCAGTGATTGCAGTGGGTGGAAATTCACTACAGGCTGCTGCAGGAAAGTCCTTTGGTACAAGTTGCAGACAACCAATTAAATCAAGGTTCATCAGCCAAAGGTTACATCATAAAGCTCTCTGATCCTCACATACTGTATGGATACAGCTGAAGTGGATTTCTCTGGGCTTTCTGATATTTTTTATGATCTGAATTGTATTTTTGCCCTGAAAACATTACAAGTTACTTAGCTTTCCTTGCATCATGGTCCATTTTTACTGCCACTGGCACTGTGACAGGCATTGCCACCTGCTGCAAACAGCAGTGTATTTTAGTAACGAATATTTGGTTGCATATGGTGCCAGAATGAGGGAGAATGGGAAACTTCCTCATAGCAAGAACAGAATACCAACTCTAAACTGTAGGGAATTGGGCACATCCATTTTTAGGAGCTCAGGAGATAAGACTGATCCACTCCTGCATCCTTGCAAAGGTCTCTGGGGCTACATCACCGTAAGTCTTTGTGATGATAACAGAATCATGTGGGAGCAGTAAGATCGCCAGGTGTTTGGGAATTTGTCCTTGCACCTTATCCTGGCAGGTTTTGTTGCCTCTTTATTCTCAGGCCTTTGTCATCACTGGTGGATTATCCCTTAAAATTCTGTGGCTTCCATGGATGGCTCAGCTGCAGGAAATGCCAGTTTTTGCCTTTCTGAATTTTCTGTAAAGAGGCTCTGACAAAAATAGAAATGTGTTGCTGATTCTAAAACAACAGAGACAATTATTAGTCTTACCTTTCTGTCTTCCTGGCTCCACAGCCTCACCTGTCTTTTCAGAGTGGCTGCTCCTGCAAACAGCTCCAGGGTTCTCGAATAATCTCAGCTTCCAACCCAAATCTTTCTGCTGCTTTTATTGAAAGTGGTTACTGGTGCTGGTGCACTCAGTCTCCAGCTGTTTCCTCCACACTGGAATGGAATGACAAAAGTATTTATTCCTTCTTAATAAGAGTTCTGCTTCCTCATTCCTAAGGCTTTGATTTGCATCAGTAATATGTGAATGAAACTTAGTTTTTTTTCAGGTCTCTAGTTTCTGCACCTCCCTAGATTCTCGTACCATCATGTGGTGAGCTAGAACATAGAATTATCAGTTAGCAAATTTTATTGTGGGATGCATAGGAAGAAGGGCGATTTTTTTAGATCAGGAAGATTCCATATGCCAGATTTGCTCAGGTGCGGGAGCAGATGTACAGGTACGGCAGAGGGGACTCAAAAGGTGCAGATGGGAGACAAAGGGGCAGACAAAAAGACTAATGCAGAATTACTGCCATGGCCTTATGGCCACTCAATTAGGTCCTTTCCTTCTACCCTCCTGCATAAGAGCCTTCAATTAACATTACTGCTACACACCTTAATTGCTGCATTCCTGGCTTCAGGAAATTCCTTTCCCTCAGCTTCCTTAAAGTATGAAATTGTAATTTTATAAATGTGCAGTTTAGATATTCAGTGTGCAGCCCCTTCTTAAGGTGTAGAAGTTGTAAACTTGTGAGCTTTCCTTAGAGTCCATTTATGTAACTTGCAAGCACATAAAAATTGCTGATCTGAGTACGAAATGACCCTTTGCACTTTTTAAGATTTAAGAGCCTCAAACTATAAGCGTTGAGCTAGGCAATAGCCCAGGTAATTAGCAGTATTTAAATAACTGATTAGACAAAGGAGGGTTTAACCTATTATCACTTAAAGCTTCCTTTGAAGTGCAGAATTGTTCCCTTGTGCTTATCCCAGCTTCTTGCCAGAACTGGATGCAGTCACTCTCCTCTGTGGCAGCCTTTAAATGACTACGCAGTTTTCTTTTTGTGAATGGGACAGTATGACACAAATTCTGATTATCTCTATTTTTTTCACACCCACTGTGCAACTAATCTTACTGCATCTTCATTCTGTGAATAAGTGCAAAGTTATCTTAATTTTCTGGAGAAATTTATAAGGTTCTCTTCTTTTTCTATGTCTTTCTAAAGAAAAGTAAACTAAACTTACTGAGCATAACAGAATTATTGTTTTCTGTTGATTCTGCTCTAATTTGGATTTCTTTGTCTTTATCTAGTTCTGTAGACCAGACTTTGAAAAATTGTGCTATGATCCAGGAAATCTATTTCTCTTTTCTTCCTGACACGTTGATCCTTGTGCTTTAGGAAGGCATTAACAATGCATGAAAAAAGAGTCATTACTCATAAGTAAGAGAAATGGTTGTTACAATTGGATTGTCTCAGTTTTAAATCAGTGTTTTGTATTATTGTTTGTAAGTTCCCTTCTTAATCCCCTGCCATCAACAAAGCAACCTAAGGAACGGTTTCAGCATCTGCAAAAACCGCTTCATGCCCAGAAATAGGAAAAATAATCTATGGAGTTTCTATTTACTGATAAGGCTGGAATATGGGTTTGAATCATGAAGAACAGATTGCTGAATATATTAAGCAGTGAAAGAGAACTTGCAGCTGGACCAGGTTTGCTAATGGATACTTCTGCAGCCTATGGGAATAACTGCAGGTCCAAACAAGCATAAACATTAAGAGAAAAAACCACCTTCCAGAAAGGCAAAGAAGGTTAATGAGTTAGCCTTCCATTTTCTGGCTGCAGAGCAAAGTAATTAAAAGGTATCTAAGTGAATGTTATGAGCTGGTGCTCATTTCAAAGATGCAGAGATGATGTCAGCTACTGAATGGTGCATTAGTATAGGTGTGACCTGCTATTCTAATCAATTATCCCTTCCCCACAAACATGAGGAAAACACATTGATTTAATCTTGTGATTTTGTTTCTGTATACGGCCTAAATTGCTTTTGGCACCTTAAGCATGAGAGTAATTTACTCTGCTAATACTATGCTTTGTGGTCTTGGGTGGATTTGAATACTGCAATTTCCTCTTATTAAACTTATGCTCCCCCCTTCAGCCCTCCTCTAAAAAATGTGGAAAAAAAAAAAAAGAGAAATTAATGCTTTTGCAGGTTACTCTTTTGGTCTCTGAATAATCACCCTGCAGATTTTCCACGTAGAAAATGATTAAGATTTAGAAAGAATATTTATTCTGCCTCTCCACTCTGTATACTGTAATTTGTGAAGTTTATATTGTAAATCTAATCAGTAATCAGCATAACAGCATGAGATTTTACATTATCTCCTTCCTGAATTATCACACAGCTTTTGTCTTAAAATTTGCTTCTGCATGCAGACCTGGACCATTAGGATTTCTTACATGAAAAGTATTTCCTTAAGCCTCCATTTATTTTGTTTTTTATTTTCATGTGTTTACTTGTCTTTTTATCAGTCACACTGAAACAAAAGCCTTTATGCTGACAATCTCCACCACAGTTACATCATAGTAACACAGTTACATCATACTCCATTTTGGTTTCACCCCTTCTCCTTCCAAACATCATGACTTTATGCTGTTTTATCCTTTTATCTTTGGAAATTTTGTTTAGGGATCCTAGCAGTCCTTTTCTCCATCTGTCCATCTCATCCACATTCATATATTGTAGTCAGAACTTGAAAAAAAAAAAGTTACTGGTGTCAGAGTACTTTTTAAAGTTCTCAAGTGATTTAAGCAGATCTAAATCTGTTTCATTTCAGAAATATTCTTTCTCCTATTGACAACTCCACATTTCATGGTCCTCGACTAGAAAAGCAAATGAAGTGTTAGCGATCATTTATCATCCACAGATGAGAAAGAAGTCAACATGCAAGGTGAGAACAGTGGGATGCATCCCTTTCCTCTGCACACTTTGAGAGGCTGACAGACCTTCAAATTGAGGCAAAATGCACATTCCCAAAGTGGTGTCTCCTGTGAAGCTTTGGTGGGTTGCACACACTTCCAGGTGCATGGAAGTGGGCAGACTTCCCCTACTCCCCTTGAATCATCAAAAGGGAATATGATGAGCTTTTCTTTCTTGCTCTTGCTTTTTCTTTTCTTTTCT
>VWZV01007384.1:18222-37950 GCA_013397155.1 Irena cyanogastra
CCCTCCCCCCCCCTTAATTCCCCTTCCCCCCCCGTTAATTCCCCTTCCCCCCCCGTTAATTCCCCTTCCCACCCTGTTAATTCCCCTTCCCACCCCGTTAATTCCCCTTTCCAACCCCGTTTCCCTGTCTTGCCTCCAGGTCAGGGCTTTCATTGCTGATTTTTCCAATGTCTTCTCCATCCTGCTCTTCTGTGCCGTGGACGCCTGCTTTGGCCTGGACACCCCCAAACTCCACATCCCCAGTATCATCAAGGTTCGGCCTCCTCTCCCATATTTTTTTCCAGCTCCTCACCAGGATTTTTTGGGAATATCGCAGCTCCAGGCACCTTCTGAAAAGCTACTTTGTCTTTTCTAACAATATTCTAATTTTCTGACTTTCTTTCCTCTCTTTTTTTGTTGTTTTTCCTCCCCTTTTTGTTTGTTTTTCCTCCTTTATTTATTGTTTTTCCTCCTTTTTGCCCTCTCTTTTTTGTTGTTTTTCCTCTCTTTTTTACTCCCTTTGCTGTTTTCCCTCCTTTTTTGGTTGTTTTTCCTCCTTTTTTCATTGCTTTTCCTCCCTTTTTTTTATTGTTTTCCTCCCCTTTTTGCCATTTTCCTCCCTATTTTGCCATTTCCCCCTCCCTTTTCTCTGCCTCTCGGTGTCTGGCCGGCAGCTCCGTAAGCTCATTAGTGATTTCTCCATCTTTATGTCCATTCTCATGTTTGTGGGGCTGGATGTGCTTTTCGGACTCAACACCCCAAAGCTCCAAGTGCCTACCGACTTCAAGGTAAAAAACCCCAAAATCCATAAAACCCCAGTCCGGGAGGATTCCTCTTCCCTCATCCAGGGGGTGACGTGGGGATCCCAATGGGGATCCTAATCCCAATGGGAACTCCAATGAGGATCCCAGTAAGGATCCCAACGAGGATCCCAATCTCAGTGAGGATCCCAATGGGGATCCCAATCCCAATGGGAATTCCAATGGGGATTCCAGTGAGGATCCCAGTGAGGATCCCAATGGAGCTCCCAATGAGGATCCCAATGGAGCTCCCAATGAGGATCCCAATGAAGATCCCAGTGAGGATCCCAACAGGGATGCCAATGAGGATCCCAGCGAGGATCCCAATGGAAATCCCAGTGAGGATCCCAATGAGGATCCCAATGTGGAACCCAAATAGAGATGCCAATGAGGATCTCAATAGGGCTCCCGATGAGGATCCCCAATAGAGATCCCAATGGGGCTCCCAGTGAGGATCCCAATGGAAATCCCAGTGAGGATCCCAATGAGGATTCCAATGTGGAACCCATATAGAGATCCCAGCGAGGATCTCAATGGAAATGCCAATGAGGATCGCCAATAGAGATCCCAATGAGGCTCCCAGTGAGGATCCCAATGGGAATTCCAATGGGGATCCCAATGTGGAACCCAAATAGAGATCCCAATGAGGATCCCACTGAGGATTTGGGGGCGGTTTGGGGCACGGGATTTAGGACGGATCTGGGATGCGGTTGGCCCTAAATGCCACCCTCGGGTTTTGCCGATGGGTGCCGTGCTCCCGAGGTGCCGACCCCGCTGTCCTCCCCAGCCCACCCGCGTGGACCGGGGCTGGTTCGTGTTCCCCTTCGGCAAGAACCCGTGGTGGGTGTACCTGGCCAGCGCCCTGCCCGCCCTGCTCGTCACCATCCTCATCTTCATGGACCAGCAGATCACGGCCGTCATCGTCAACAGGAAGGAGCACAAGCTAAGGGTGAGACCCCTGGGATCCCCCACAGCACCTGGGGCACCCTGGGATCCCCCACGGCACCTGGGGCACCCCATGGATCCCCCACGGCACCCGGGGCACCCCATGGATCCCCCACAGCACCCGGGGCACCCCAGGATCCCCCACAGCACCCGGGGCACCCCATGCATCCCCAACAACACCCGGGGCACCCCGGGATCCCCCACAGCACCCGGGGCACCCCATGGATCCCCCACAACACCCAGGTTTGGGGTGGGGTTGGGGATTTGCCCTGGCTCCAGCAGGGGCTGCCCCTGCCCTCAGCCAGCTGCGGGTTCGGGGTGATGGAGGGCCTGGGGGGTGAAGTTCTGTGGGTAACGGGGTGCAGGGGGCCCCATGTCCACGTGGGTCATATCACAGTGACACCAGGTGCCCCAAGCCCGTTTGGGTCACACCCAGCCCTGCTGGAGGCCTCGGGGGTGCCTGGGGACACCCCAAATGCAGAGCCCCCGTGCTGTGTTGCAGAAGGCAGCCGGGTACCACCTGGACCTCTTCTGGGTGGGCATCCTGATGGCCGTGTGCTCCTTCATGGGGCTGCCCTGGTACGTGGCCGCCACCGTCATCTCCATCGCCCACATCGACAGCCTCAAGATGGAGACTGAGACCAGCGCCCCGGGGGAGCAGCCCCAGTTCCTGGGGGTCAGGTGGGTCTGGGGGGGCCCAGGTGGATCTGAGCAGGGTCCTAGAGCTGGGGGGACATCCCTGTCCTGGGGGTATGAGGGACGGCAGGGCCAGGAAGGGATTGTCCTGTCCTGGAGGGGACATCAGGGACAGCGTGGCCAGGGAGGGATTGTCCTGTCCTGGAGGGGACATCAGGGACAGCGTGGCCAGGGAGGGATTGTCCTGTCCTGGAGGGGACATCAGGGACAGCGTGGCCAGGGAGGGATTGTCCTGTCCTGGAGGGGACATCAGGGACAGCGTGGCCAGGGAGGGATTGTCCTGTCCTGGAGGGGGACAGCGTGGCCAAGGAGGGATTGTCCTGTCCTGGGGGGGACACCAGGGACAGCGTGGCCAGGGAGGGATTGTCCTGTCCTGGGGGACATCAGGGACAGCGTGGCCAGGGAGGGATTGTCCTGTCCTGGGGGGGACACCAGGGACAGCGTGGCCAGGGAGGGACTGTCCTGTCCTGGGGGGGACACCAGGGACAGCGTGGCTGGGGAGGGATTGTCCTGTCCTGGGGGACATCAGGGACAGCGTGGCCAGGGAGGGATTGTCCTGTCCTGGAGGGGCCAGCAGCGCCAGGGAGGGACTGTCAGTCCCACTCCCCCCGTGACTCTTGGCTCCTGGGGTGGGGAGCCCAGCACGGGCTGACCTCGCTCCTGTCCCCGGCCCAGGGAGCAGAGGGTGACCGGCATCATCGTCTTCGTGCTGACGGGGATTTCGGTGTTCCTGGCTCCTATCCTCAAGGTAAAACACCTCCAGTCCCCGCTCCCTGCAGAGGTTTTGGGACATGGGGACAGAAAAGCTGGAGGTCCTCGTGCCCTCCAGCACTGGCCTCGGCCCCGGGGAGGAGCTGCTGCCTTCCCTGTGGTCAGGGCCGTGGTTCTCCCGTTCCCAGTACATCCCCATGCCGGTGCTCTACGGGGTCTTCCTCTACATGGGCGTGGCATCACTGAATGGCATCCAGGTGAGTGCCCTTCCTCCTTGGCATCCTCCTCCTTTTCATCTTCCTCCTCGTCATCATCCTCCTTCTTCTCATCCTCCTTGTCCTCCTCATTCTCATCCTTATCCTCCTCATCGTCCTCCTCCTCCTCATCCTCTTTTGTCCCTGGCTCCAAAAGGAGGATTTTTCCTCCAAAATTTCCACGCCTGGGACAGCAGATACCCAAACCCCTCTGAGAAACAACAAAACTCTGCAAATTCCCCATTTGGGGGGAATGAGAGAGGCTTTTCCTGGGCAGCCTGTGGGGTGGGGCTGAGGATTAACGTGGACCTTCCTCCCCTGGTAGTTTTGGGATTGGTTCAAGCTCTTCCTCCATTTTTGGGACTAAAGGAGGGTTTTTCGGTGGGGTGGGGCTGAGGACTAACATGCACCTTCCTCCTGGGCAGTTCTGGGATCGCTGCAAGCTCTTCCTGATGCCGGCCAAGCACCAGCCTGACTACGTGTTCCTGCGGCACGTCCCGCTGCGCCGCATCCACCTCTTCACCCTGGTGCAGATCGTCTGCCTGGCCGTGCTCTGGATCCTCAAATCCACCGTGGCCGCCATCATCTTCCCTGTCATGGTAATCCCAACCTCGATCCAAAGGGGGTTTTGGGATTTTTGACATGGTCCCACCATCATCTTCCCCGTCATGGTAATCCCAACCTCGATCCAAAGGGGGTTTTGGAATTTTTGGGATTTTTGGCATGGTCCCACCATCATCTTCCCTGTCATGGTGATCCCATCCTTGATCCAAAGGGGTTTTTGGGATTTTTGGTTTCATCCCACCATCATTTTCCCCATTGTGGTGATCCCATCCTATCTTGGAAGGGTTTTTTGGGATTTTTGGCGTGGTCGTACCATGGCCGCCATCATCTTCCCCATCATGGGTAATCCCATCCTTGATACAAATGGGTTTTTTTGGGATTGAATGAAATTTTTGGTGTGGTCCCACCATGGCCGCCATCATCTTCCCCATCGTGGGTAATCTCATCCTTGATACAAATGGGTTTTTTTGGGATTGAATGAAATTTTTGGTGTGGTCCCACCATGGCCGCCATCATCTTCCCCATCGTGGTAATCCCAACCTTGATCCAAAGGGTTTTTTGGGATTTAAGGGATTTTTGGTTTGGTGGTCACCACCAGACCTTGGGTTGAGCTGCCCTTGGACCTCTCCCCTGTCAGATCTTGGCCCTGATCCTGGTGAGGCGGCTCCTGGATTTCGTCTTCTCCCAGCACGACCTGGCCTGGATCGACAACATCATCCCCGAGAAGGAGAAGAAGAAGGAGGACGACAAGAAGAAGAAGAAAAAAGGCAACAAAGGCGACAGCAGCAGCGACGAGGAGGTGGGCACGGGGTCACCGGGGGGTCCCGAGCACGGTGGGGACACCCCAGAGCTGGGGAGGGACAATTCCCACTGAAACCTCCGGGTCTGGGATGGAGGTCTTGGATTCCTGGAGCTGTTCCAGGGCGGGGACAGAACCGGCTGAGTGAGGAGCTCCAGGGAATGTCCCAAAAGCTGGAAAATCACGGCAAAAAAAGGAAATCCTCAGGGAGAAGAGCCCAAATCCCCGGTTTAGGGCACGGCACCCATCGCTCAAAGCCTCTGTGCAACTCCTGCCCTGGGGTTTGGAAGGAGGAAGGCAAAGCCTCCTCCTCCTGCCCTGGGGTTTGGAAGGAGGAAGGCAAAGCCTCCTCCTCCTCCTCTGGAGGTTTCGGGTCCCTCTGGGAGCTCCAGGCGGTGTCAGAGCCCCCCAGGCGCTGCCCTCACCAGGAATTTCCCCGTTTCTTCCCCAGTTCCCACCTCCCTCAGTCATTAAGATCCCCATGGAGCCCCTGCCCGCGCAGCCCCGAAACGGGGGCCCCCATTGCCTCAGCCGTAAGTACCGAGCCCAGGAGCCCCTCCTAACCCCTCCCTGGGCTCCGCTCGGCACTAACCCCGCTGCACACGCGCCCCGCTCCCGCCCAGAGCGGGGAAATCCACCCGGGAGAGGCGCAGGAGCTCCGCTCATCCCAGGGCCCGGGGATCGCCGAGAGCTCCTTAAATCTCAACAATAAAACCCCAGAATCTCCTGGGATTCGTCGCTCCCCCTGGTGCTGACGGGGGTTCGTGAAAAATAACTCAGTTTGGGATGGTTTGGAGACCCAAAAGCCTCTCCAGGTGGAGTTTTCTGGTTGGGAAAGAGCAGGTTTGGCTCTACCTTCACCAAAAATCCTCAGAATTAATTTGGGGGGTTCATGCCATGACCTCAGCGAGTTTAACTCCTTAACTGCTGCTGGCAAGGCTGGCAGGGGCTTCCCTCTCACTGATCACCCCCAAAATCTGTGATTCCCAGTTTTCCTCCTCCTCCCACTGCCCAAAATAGGTGGAATTGTTGATTTTGGGCCAGGAAAGGTGGGATTGGTGATTCTGGCCCTGCAAAGGTGGGATGGGTGATTTTGTGCCAGGAAAGGCGGGATTGGTGATTCTGGCCCTGCAAAGGTGGGATCGGTGATTCTGGCCCTGCAAAGGTGGGATTGGTGATTTTGGGCCAGGAAAGGTGGGATCGGTGATTCTGGCCCTGCAAAGGTGGGATTGGTGATTTTGGGCCAGGAAAGGCGGGATTGGTGATTCTGGCCCTGCAAAGGTGGGATCGGTGATTTTGGGCCAGGAAAGGCGGGATTGGTGATTCTGGCCCTGGAAAGGTGGGATTGGTGATTTTGGGCCAGGATGCAGCAGGGAGTGGGGGACCAGGCGGATTTTTGGGGTCACCTGGGGAGTGTTTCAGCTGCGTGTCCCCCCAGGAAAGAGGGCCTCCACCTGGAGCTTTGCGTTCTGACTCCTCCCCGAACGGCTCGGACATGGATCGCAGGTAACCAGGATCCCATCCCTGGGGGAAGATTTTGGGATCCTCCTGGCTCCACCATTCCTGAGCAATTCCCAAATATCCAGGCAGATTGTCATATACGGATATATGAAAAAATATATGAAATATAGATGAAAAATACATTAAAATATGTGAAAACCATGAAAAAAATTATATAAAATATATGGAAAATATGTAGGAATAACATATGAGTATATGAAATATATATGAAAAATGTATTAAAAATACGTGAAAACCATGAAAAAAATATGGAAAATATATAGGAATAACATATGAGTATATGAAAAATATATGAGAAAATATATGGAAAATTATATATTTAATATACCTAACCTTAACCTTAAATATATGAAAAAATATATGAAAAATATATGGAAAACAGAAGAAAAACACACAAAAAACATATAAAAAGCTCAAAATCTCCAGGCACTGGCATGCCCGGGGCTGGGTTTGGGGCGGGGGCAGCACCCCTGGCTGCTGACCCCCCTCTCCCCTCCCACCCTCAGTATCACCCTCCACCTGAAGATCTCGTGCCCGTCGTCTCCCGCCTTTAACTACTCCCGCAACCCCATCTGTGCCGTGCCCCAGGTGAAGATCGAGATGGAGTCGGACTACGAGGACAGCGACACGGAGAAGGCTCCGCGGGACATGGGCAGCGAGACCACGCTGTAGGCACGCCCGTGGCAGCGAGCCTTTGCTTTATATATATATACACATTATATATATGTATATGTATATGTATCCACAGCGCCGTGTTCATATACATATATATATATAGAGAGAAAGGCAACGGGGCTGGTTCCACGCCCCGGTCGATTTTAGGGTCGCACCCTCCGCAATTCCCTCTCCTCCCGCTGGGCAAAGGCAACGCCGCTGGCGGCGAAACGGGGCCTGAAAGGTGGGGTCGGTGGTTTTGGCACTGAAAGGTGGGAGTGGTGATTTTGGCACTGAAAGATGGGATTGGTGGTTTTGACACTGAAAGGTGAGATTGGTGATTTTGGCACTGAAAGGTGAGATTGGTGATTTTGGCACTGAAAGGTGGGATCAATGATTTTGGCCCCAGAAAGGTGGGATCGGTGTTTTTAGGAATGGTTCCTGAGGGAGCCAGGAATGGTTTGTGCAGGGAGTCACGAATGGTTCCTCAGAGTTTGGAATGGTTTATTCAGGGAATCAGGAATGGTTTATTCAGAGAATTGGAATGGTTCCTGATGGAGTCCAGGCTGGTTTCCCAGGGAAATGGGAGCAGTGGCTGCAGCGAAGCCGTTTGGTCGCCCACCCCACATCCTCACCTGGTATCTCTGCCAGGACTGGGAACAGCCCCATCCCTGCTGCAGCCCTGCCCTCCCTGGGGGAATCCCCTGGCTGGAGGGATCCCCTGGCTGGGGGAATCCCAGGATTCTCCCTGGAGGATTCTCCCTGGGGCAATCCCCTGGCTGGAGGGATCCCCTGGCTGGGGAATCCCAGGATTCTCCCTGGAAGATTCTCCCTGGGGGAATCCAGGGGTTCGCTCTGGCTCTGCTGCCCAGGGCTCCATTCCCACCCCAGCCCCTCCTTCCCAGCCCCAGGAGCAGGAGGGGGGAGCAGCCCCCGCCCTCCCAGTGCTCCCAGTTCCACCAGCAGCTCCTCCCAGTGCCCAGCAGTGTTTTGGGGTCCCCAAGGGGCTCTTCCCACCCGGGTGGGGATCCAGGCAGGCTCTGAGCTGGGGCTGCTCTGCCAGGCTCCCTCCACCTTTTCCCAGCAGTGCCAAGGCTTTAAAGGAATTTTTCCAGCCATGGTTCAGGAATGCTGGTCCCAAGCACCCCTGGGATGAATTTTTTTCCTCATTTTTCCTGGATGAATCTTTTAGTTCTTTTCTCTCCCAGAGCCCCCAGGCCCTTCCCATGAGCAGAACTGACCTGACACTCACACCAGCAGCACTGGGGTTCTTTTGGAACACCAGTTCAACACTGGGACACCAATTAAACACTGTAACTGGAATACCAGTGACACTAGTTCAACACTGTAACTGGGACACCAGTTCAACATTGCAACTGGGCACCAGTTAAACACTGTAACTGGACACCAGTTAAACACTGGGACACCAGTTCAACATTGCAACTGGGCACCAGTTAAACGCTGTAACTGGGCACCAGTTAAACACTGTAACTGGACACCAGTTAAACACTGGGACACTAGTTCAACATTGCAACTGGGCACCAGTTAAACGCTATAACTGGACACCAGTTAAACACTGCAAATGGGACACCAATGACACCAGTTCACCCCTGTAACTGGTCTGAAGCTGCCCCCTGTAAATACCCACACCCTCCCAGACCTGAAGGCTGTTCCCGTTCGTGGCGTTTCTCGCTCCGGGGACCAAACCCTGCCAGGAGCTCCCAGAGCCCCAGGGCTCCTCCCGTGCCCTGGCAGCCCCCAGACCCTGCCAGGAGCTCCCAGGGCTCCTCCTGTGCCCTGGTAGCCCCCAGACCCTGCCAGGAGCTCCCAGGGCTCCTCCCGTAGCTTTTGTGCCCACCCCGTGCTAGCTGCAGCCTGCTCCGGGTAGGTTTCAGATGTTAATCCAGGTTTAACTCGGGTAGGTTTCAGATGTTAATCCAGGTTTAACTCAGGGTAGGCTCTCAGACGTTAATCCAGGTTTAACTCGCTTTCTCTGCTGCCCAGCCTCAGGGCTCTGGGAGCTGGGCCCAAGGCAGAGCTGGAGCCCCTCCAGGCTGCTCTGGGCTCAGTTTGTCCCTTTTGTGGCCAGGTTCCCCACGAGGTTTTGGGGTTTTTGTACAAAGTGCAGCAGTCTCAGCCTCCAGCACGGCACCACTTGAACCATTTTGTATTTCTCGGTGATACAACCTAATAAAAACCTCGTTTCCATGAGCCTCAGCTCTCCCTGTGTTTCATCCAAAAATCCCAAATTTCCCTCCCTGCAGGGTTGGGGCAGGAGGGGCTGCAGCACCTCCAGCCTTTTGGAACTCTAAAAAACATAAATAATTATATATATATATAAAGCATATATCATAATTATATATACAATTATGATAAATCATAATTATATGAATAAAACCTCTGAGATCATCGGGTCTGGCACCACGACAAACCTTTCCTGCTCTGGGAAAGGTGGGATCAGTCACCCCAGGACGAGGAGAGCCCAAATTCACCTGGATAATCCCACAGGGAAGCTTTTCCTGAGGCTCAAACAAATTCCTTCATCCTCTGGATTTAGTCAGGAAACACTGAAGAAGCTGGGCAGGATCTGTCCAGGCAGGAAAAAGGAGATTTTCCCACTTTTCAGCCCAGGTGCAGCAGTTTTGTCTCTCTGGGTAGGACCAGCCCCTGCCCTGCTGAGGCACAGCTTTACAAACAAGCCCTGCTCCTTCTCAGAAGTGAAAGAATCCCTCAGCAACCACTCCAGGGCATGAAAAGGATTTTTTTTAATCTTCTCACACTTTATTTAGCCAGCCTGTGCTACTGACTGAGCACTCACACTTTACAACACAGTGCAGGGACCCTCCCCCCACCCCCAAGGTGTTCTTTGGTTAGAAAAAAAGGCTTTGAAAAAATTCACCATCCAAAGAGCAAACAAGCCCAGCCTAGCTGCACTCTAGGCCACGTTACAACAGCCCAGGGCCTGCACAGGCCCAGGACACAAATATGGCTTTAATTTCAATTTTTTTCTTCAAGTAATTCCTCTACAGAAGAGCTTAAACTAAACATCCAGCACTGAGGAGGGAATGGGGAGTGCCAGGAGAAAAGAACCATCGAGGTTCAATCCCACAGGATTGCTGGAGCTGCCAGGATCCCAAACTGCAGCAGGGGAGATAATCCCAGCTCAAAACCAGAGCAGGAGTCTGGATAATCCCAGCTCAAAACCAGAGGAGGAGTGTGCATAATCTCAGCTCAAACACAAAGCAGGAGTGTGGATACAAAGCAAGAGGAGTTTGGATAATCCCAGCTCAAACACAAAGCAGAGGAGTGTGGATAATCCCAGCTCAAATCAGAGCAGGAGTGTGGATAATTCCAGCTCAAACACCAAGCAGGATGTGGATACTCCCAGCTCAAACACCAAGCAGGAGTTTGGATAATCCCAGCCTTAACACCAAGCAGGAGTTTGGATAATCCCAGCCTTAACACCAACCAGGAGGAGTTTGGGTAATCCCAGCTCAGCCACGCTTCCAATAAATACCTGTGACATCCAGGTGGGGAGAGCCCCACGTGTGAGACAATAAATAAAAATATTGCATTTCCTACGGCCTGTTTGGGAGTCAGTCTGGAATGTCGTGGGCCAGACAGGCCCTGCTTAGGCCTGGCTCTGAGGGGGCCCTGCTTAGGCCTGGCTCTGAGGGGCCCTCACCAGGCCTAGCTCTGAGGGGGCCCTGCTAGGCCTGACTCCAAGGGCTTCTCGCCAGGCCTGGCTCTGAGAGCCCTCACTAGGCCCAGGTCCAAGGCACCCCTGGTTAAGCCCAGCTCCGAGGCGCCCCTGGTTAAGCCCGGCTCTGAGGGCCCCGGTTAAGCAGGCAGAGCCTGGAGCTCTTTGGGTTCCAGCAGTTTCTTGGCGGCGATGATGGTGTTCTTCATCAGCATGGCCACCGTCATGGGCCCCACGCCGCCGGGCACCGGCGTGATGTAACTCGCCTTCTTCCTCACCCCTGAGGGGAAAAGCTCGGCTTAAGGGCCAGGCCGGGCTTCCCAGCCTAAAGCCACGAGGATTAGCACTTTAGGAACGGGACCAGGTGGATTTTCCCTGTTGGCCAGCGGGGCATGGCCCAGCCTGGGTGTGAAAGGAGCTCAACTGCCAAGGGCAAGGTGGGGAAAAGCGCCAAGCCAGGCCTAAAAGCGCCAAGCCAGGCCGAAACAGCAAAAAGCCAAGCCTAAAAGCAAAAAAAGTAAGGCCTAGAAGTGCCGAAAAGCCAGGCCTCAAAGCCTCAGAAAGTCAGGCCTGGGAGCCCCAGAAAGCTGGGCCTAAAAGCACCAAAAATCCAGGCCCACAGGCACCAAGGCAGGCCTAAAAGCACAAAGCTCTGAAAACACCAAAAGCCAGGCCATAATGCACTGAAAAGCTGGGCCAGAAAGCACCAGGGCCTAAAAGCACTAAAAGCCAGGCCTAAAAGCACTAAAAGCCAGGCCTAAAGGCACTAAAAGCCAGGCCTAGAAGCTGATTTCTAGCACAGAAATGTCAAATCGAAGCGCAGGGCTGGAGCAGAGGCAGACGTCCCCACGGAACATCCCAGACATGGACACACCCTGAGCTCGGTGACACAAACCAGGCTTTGTCCCTCCCTCCAGTGCCCCAAAAAGCCGAGCCTGAGCCTCTCCTCACCTTCGAAATCCACGTCCCCCACCAGCCTGGGCTTGGCCGTGACGGGGTCCTGCACCCTGGTGATGCCCACGTCGATCACCGCCGCCCCCTCCTTGATCATGTCGGCCGTGATCAGGTTGGGGATGCCTGGAAAACACAGCCACACCCTCAGGGGGGCCCCACATCCCCCTGAGCCCACATTCCCAGGAGTTCCAACCCACCCGGGCTTCCCTGCTGCCCTGAAATTATTGGGGTCAAGAATTTTAGGGGTTTTTTCTAATCTAAACGACCCTAAGAAATGCAAATCCATCCCTGATCCCAACATTCCCAGGATGTTCCAATCCATCTGGGCTTTCCTGCTCCTCCAAAAAATGGGATTTAGGAGTCTTAAGGGTTTTTTCCAACTTAAATCACCCTAAGAAATGCAAATGTCCCCACAGTGGCACAGCCAGCTCAGATATTTCAGCTGGAAAAAGGAGAATTCAGGTTGGATTTATGGCAGGAATCTCTCCCTGGGCACAGCAGCTGTGGCTGCCCCATCCTTGGGAGTGTCCAAGGCCAGGCTGGACAAGGCTTGGGACAACCTGATCTGGGGGGTGCAACAGGATGATCTTTAAGGTCCTTGCAGCCCAAATTCCATGACTCCGTGTTCCCTGATAATCTCTGAGCACAGCACAGGAATACTCCTCAGCCAGGACCACACCTCCTCTCCAAGGGGAAACCTTCAAACCTTTCAGCTCTTTTTGCTGCACATTTCCCACCGGGACCGAGGCAGTGCCCAAACCCAGCCCGGCCCAGCTGGGCACGGCTCTGGTTGTGCCAGGGAGGGCTGGGAGAAACTCCCTAGGGCTAAGCCAGCCTTTTAGGGCAGGGTGAGTGTCTGGTTCTGCCAGATACCGGGGGCATCCACTCCCAGCCCGGCTTTATCTCCCTCACTGGAGCCTCTGCTCCGCTCACACTTCCCCAGTCACTCCCATCCCTCCTCAGCTTTCCAGAACTTTCCCTCCACGCCCCATTTCCAGCTGGGCCAGGGCAGGCTCAGGCTGGACTTTGGGAAAGGTTCTTCCCCCAGAGGGTGCTGGGCACTGCCCAGGGAATGGGCACGGCCCCAAGGCTGCCCAAGCTCCAGAAGTGTTTGGATTCTGTGCAGGGCTCCCAGGGATGCCCAGGGGGGGATTTTGGGGTGTCTGTGTAGAACCAGGGGCTGGACCCATGACCCTGGTGGGTTCCCTCCTACCCCAACCCATTCCATGACTCTCCATGGCTGTCCAGGTGTGCTCAGGTGCTCCCTGCCAGGTGTTGCTTCCCATTCCAAAGGCAGAACCCCAAACCCGCTGCTTTTTGCCCCAACCACAGGCGATCCCAGCTCCAAGAGCCCCCCACCCTCATCCCTGAGCCCCCCCAGGACACCCCACGGCCGGGATTCCCAGCAGGACCCCCCAGCCCTGCTGAGCCCCTGACCTGCGGCTGCCACCACGATGTCGGCGCGGATCGTGTGCTGCTTCAGCTGCTCCTTGGGGGTGTGCCGGTGCGAGATCGTCACCGTGGCGTCACCTGCGGGGACAAAGGGCAGCAATTCACAAAAGGGCAGCAATTCACACCCAGCACCCAAACCCCACGTTCCGCTCCTCAGGAACCTGCTGGTGAAGCTCAGGATCAGCCTTTGGGGGGAGAGGCAGGGATCTGGGGTGGAACTGCTGAAGGAGGTTCAGGGGGGACCTTCTGGCTCTCCACAACTCCGTGGTCAGAGGAGGAGACAGCCAGGGAAAAGCCAGGCTCTGCTCCCAGGGAACAGGGACAGGATGAGACAAAACAGCCTTAAACTGTGCCAGGGGAGGTTTATGGTTGGGTATTGGGGAAAAAATTCATCATGGAAAGGTAAATATTGGAAAAGATCACCCAGAGAAAGGGGGAGGCCCCAGCCCTGGAAGTGTTCAGATCATGTGTGGATGTGGCACTTGAGGCTGTGGGTTGGTGGTGCCCATGGTTGAGCGATGGCTGGAATTAATGACCTTGGAGATCTCTTCCAACTAGAACAATCCTGGGATTCCACAACCACGTCGAGGATTATTTCACCCAGGGAACTGCTGGGAGTGCTTTAGGAGGTTTCAGAGGGGGGTTTTGAGGTCCCTCTCCTACCTCCGGGGCGCTCGTGGCTGCCGTCGGTGTGCAGCAGCATGGCGATGGGCATCCCCACGTTCTTGGACCTGCCCGCCACCACCACGTTCCTGCCCAGCGTGGGGATTCCTGCAAGGGACAAGTCACAGACTCACACATGGCCTGAGCTGGGAGGGACCCGCAGGGATGGCTGATCCCACCCCAGCCCTGCACAGACACCCCAAAATCCAAACACTCCTGGAGCTCCAGCAGCCTCGGGGCTGTGCCCATTCCCTGGTAGTGCCCAGCACCCTCTGGGGGAAAAACCTTCCCCAAAACCCACCCTGACCCTGCCCTGGCATGGCTCCAGCCGTTCCCTGGGTCCTGTCCCTGTCACACAGAGCCCAGGGTCCGTCCCTGTCACAGAGAGCTCAGGGTCTGTCCCTCCTCTTTCCCTCCCAAGGAAGCTGGAACTGGGATCAGCCAAATGCTGCAGCAGCAGCTCCCACCCGAGCTGGTATTCCCAGAACCCCCAAAAGCTGCAGCAGCAGCTCCCACCCGAGCTGGTATTCCCAGAACCCCCAAAAGCTGCAGCATTCACAGCTCCCACCTGAGCTGGAATTCCCAGAACCCCCAAAAGCTGCAGCATTCACAGCTCCCACCCGAGCTGGAATTCCCAGAACCCCCAAAAGCTGCAGCATTCACAGCTCCCACCTGAGCAGGAATTCCCAGAACCCCCAAAAGCTGCAGCATTCACAGCTCCCACCTGTTCTCTGGATGATCTCCCAGACGCCCCGGGGCGTGGCAGGCAGCATGGAGTGCTGATCCAGGCACATTCTGCCCACGTTGAGCACGTGGAAGCCGTCCACGTCCTTGTGCGGGCTCACGGCGTTGCACACCCGGCGCTCGTCGATGTGCTCTGCAGAGGGCAGGGGCTCTCAGGGACCACACCTGGGCTCTGCTGCCAGCTGTGCTGCCAGCTGTGCTCCTCAGCTGGAACCGTGACCCCGGGATGGAGCTCTGACCCCAAGCCTTGAGATGGAATTGTGACTCAAACTGGAATTGTGACTCCAAGATGGAATCGTGATCTCAAACTGGAGCTCTGACCCTGAACCCTGAGCTGGAATTGTTACCTCAAACTGGAACTTGGACCCTGAGCCTTGAGCTGGAATTTTGACCCCAAACTGGACTTGTGACCCCAAGCTGGAATTGTGACCCTGAGCCTTGAGTTGCAATTGTGACTCCAAACTGGAGCTCTGACCTTGAACCCTGAGCTGGAATTGTGATTCCAAACTGCAGCTCTGATCCTGAACTCTGAGCTACAATTCTGACCCTGAGCTCTGCTCCTAGAGTCCCTTCAGAGTCTGGGGCTGGCACTCCCAGTTACAGGCTGCCAGCTCCCAGCCCAGGGCACTGGAAACACTCTGCAGTGCCAGCCCTGCTCACTCTGAGAGCATTTTCAGGCAGCCCAAAGCCACACACCCCAGTTCCAGCTCCCAGCTCGGGAAGCTGATACTCCCACACAGAAATAGATTCCGTGACCCAGAGACTGAACTCCTGCAGGCAGCTGCTGCTGAGGGGGAGGATCACGGCAGGGTCCCCTCTGTGCTGCCCCATCCTGCAACCCTTGGAAGCTTTCTGGGAATGCAGGAGGGGGAACTGAGCTGCTCACCAGGCAGGGGAAGCTGCACCAGGAGCCCGTCCACGGCCGAGTCACTGTTGAGTTTGCTGATCAGCTCCAGCAGCTCCTCCTCGGTGATGGAGGCCGGCCTGAGGATGGTCTCGCTGCTGATTCCTGCAACCACCAGGCACAAAAGAGTGATTTTCCCACACTTTGTTCATTTAAACTGCCTCTTTTCTCTTCCTGGCTAAATCTGGGAGGTGCACACCAAGGATGGAAAGGTTTGTGCAGCTCCCAGGCTGGAGAGACCTTCACAAGCTTTGGGGTTTGTTGTTGAGGACAATTATATGGGGCTGGGAGAGGGGGTTTGGGACCCTGCCAGAGCAGGGAGAGACCCAAGCAAAGGCTGCTCCCATGAAAATAAAAGCACATGGCCTGAGAGGCCTCTCTGGACACAGTTTGCCTCAAAACCCCAGCTCCAAAAGCAGCTCCAGCTGTCCAGGGCGCAGGTTAAATGACACCATTTATTGCCCCTGACCCCGAGCAGGACCTTGGATTGCAGGATGGGAAGGAGCCAGATAGCAGCGAGGCTGCAGAACAGGGGCTGTGTCCCAGGCAGGTGGGAAGAAGAGGCCAAAAATCCCCTCCCGTGCTTTTTGCGGCTCTGGGAAAGCTGAAAAACCCCAATCCCGCCCTGAAGATCCAACAGATCACATCCAACCACACCCCAGTACAACTGGGCAGCCATGAGAACCCAAATTCCGGGTGAAGATGAAAAGCCAACAGGTGGGTACATCCCAAAAAAACCTTCCAGCATCGAGGATTCCCAACCTTTTAGGGAAGGAAGCCTCCCACTTACCCACATCGGCCGCTGCTTTGGTTTTGTTGAGGACGTAGGAGTGGCTGGCCGGGTTCTCCCCCACCAGCACCACGCTCAGGTGCGGCCTCCTGTTGCCGGCAGCCACCCACTGCTCCACCTCGTGCCGCGCTTCCTGACGGATCTGCCGCGCCAGCTTCCTCCCCGAGATCACCACGGCGTCCCCCCTGCCGTGGGGAAAGCGTCAGCACCGCCTCGAGCCCTCGGCTGCCGGCCCCGGGCAGGATGGAGCAGCGAAACCGGGGGGAAAGGCTCGGGCCCTTGTGCCTTGTCGGGCACCTTGGTGCTCTGCCATGGGCAGCAGCACGTTTTAGGCTCGGTTCCAGCATCAAAGCTGGGACCAATGAGGCAGGATCAGAATATCCCAAGCTGGAAGGGACCCACTAGAATCATTGATTACACCCCAAAACTCTGCCCTGTGCATCCCTGGGAACGTGGTCCAAACGGTTTGGAGCAGGGTGAGATGCTCAGGGCTCTCTGTCCCTGTCACCCCAGTGCCCACGGAAGGCTCAGGGTGGTCTCTGTCCCTGTCACAGCAGGGAGTGCCCAGGGTGGTCTCTGTTCTGGAATGTTCTGGGATCTCTTTGTCCCTCATGCCAAGGAATAATCAAGAAGGGGGGCGGGGGTGGTCTCCTCCTTTCTCACTCAGGAGGATCTCTGTCCCTCTCACCCCAGTGCCCGGCGGGTCTCTGTCCCTCTCATTCCGGGGGATGCCCGGGGGTGTCTCATCCCCCTCATTCCCGGATGTCTCCATCCCCCTCACCCCGGGGAATGTCCCTGTCCCCCTTGTCCCGGAGGAGCCCAGGTGTGGGGCGGTCTCTGTCTCTCTCACCCCAGGCCAGCCCCGTGTGAGGCGATCTCGCTCCCGCCCGTGCCGGGCCAGCCCCGCACGCCCACGCAAGGCAGCCGCGGGATTTCATCAGCCTGCAGCGCCCGCCGCGGCCGCTGGGGGCCCGCCCGCTTGCCTCCCCCGGGGCCGAACCGGCCGCGACCCCGGCCGGAACCCCCCGAACCGGGCCGGGCCTCCCCCCACAGAGCCCTCAGCGAGCCGGGAGCGGGGGGTGCGCGGTGGGTGCCGCTCCCACCCCCCTCCCGAGCCTCCCCGTACTCCCCCGGTGTCCCGGCCGTACCGGGCGGCGCTGAGGTGCAGGCGGCGGGCGCGGGACTCCAGCGCGGCGCGGCTGAGGGCGCGGAGGGGCCGGAGCGCGGCGGCCATGGCGTGACTGGGCCTCACGGGCGGCGGGAACGGCGCTGAGGGGAGCGCGGGTCCCGGTTTTATACAGCCGGTAAGCCCTGCCCTCTACCGCGGCAGCCAATGGCGTTCAGTGCCAAAAATGATTCGTTCAGGTTTTCACCTTTCCGACACCTCGGTTGCAGGAGAGCCGCTGGTGCTGAGCTGAAGTCTGAGTTTCTGACCCGGGAGCGACCGCGGCAGCTCCAAATGGGATGCAAAATACCACAAACACCGTGAGATTGGTTCTCTGGTATAATTGGTGTCACCTCCCGCAATGGGCACAGCGTGACACGGCCCCAAAGGTTCCCTGGGCTGAGCCCCAGCGTGGGCAGCAGCTCCAGGGGGGATTCTGCCCCTCGGCCCCGCTCAGGTGAGACCCCACCCGCAGGGCTGGGACCCCACCTGGAGGATGTGGAGCTGCTGGGGCGAGCCCAGAGGAGCTGGAGCCGGGCTGGGAGAGCTCGGAACGTCCACCGGGCCGGGCCGGAGCCAGGACGGACACCGACAGAGCATCCCCCGGGGCAACGAGCACCGAGACAGCACGGCCTCCAGTCCTCCCCCGGAGCGAGGTGGACGGACACCGGCGAGCACATCCCGCCGGGGAGACGAGGACGACGGAGACAGCACACCCGAGCATCTCCCGGGGGGCTACGGACGGCGGCCACGGACAGCCGTGCCGGCTCCGTGCCGGAGCTCCGGGACCGCCTCTGCCGCTCAGCGCCGCGCCCGGCCCGGGCTGGGGCCAGGACGGACACCGGCCGGAGCATCCTCCGGGGCGAGGACAGCCGAGATCCCCGAACGCTGCCGGTGACCGGGCCAGTCCCCGCCCCCCCGGAACCCTCTGGGCCAATCACATCGCTCCGTCTCGCTGTAGCCCCGCCTCTCATTATGTCACGACAAAGCCAAACGCTCTCTGCCCCGCCCCTCATTGTCGGCACACAGCTTCCATTGGCTGGGGCTGAGGGGGCGGGGCTTACACTGCCTATATAAGGCGCGGCGGGGGGCGCTGCTGCTCGGTTCGGTTCTGGCCGCGGACAGGAACGGAATCTCCGAGCACCAGAACCCCGGCACCGCACGAGCCCGCAGCGCCGCCAGCCCGGAGCCCCGGCACCACCGGAATCCGCGGCGCCGCCAGCCCGGAGCCCCGGCACCACCGGAATCCGCAGCGCCGCCAGCCCGGAGCCCCGGCACCACCGGAATCCGCGGCGCCGCCAGCCCGGAGCCCCAGCGCGGGGCCCGCGTGGAGGGGAGGTCGGGAGGGACGGGGATTGCGCCGTTGTTGCGCCGTTTCTCGCCGCCCTTGCGCCTTTTGTCGCCGCCGCCTTCTCGGTACCTGCGCCGGCCCCTCCGAATTGGAGCGGGACCGGCACCGCCCCCGGCTCAACAAAGGTAAGGGCCGAGAACCGCCGGGGCAACGAGGGAGCACGCCGGCCCCGCCACACCGGAGAGGTTCGGCCACCGCCCCGGCCTGCCCAAGGTATGGAACAAAATAAAATTGGCCAAAATCACATTGAATTCTGTGCCTGATCTTTGTTGTCCCCATGCGTCACTCAAAACCCAAATAAAGCACAAAGGACCCCCAGAAATGGGGCTGGGACCCCCAGAGACCCCTCCCCATAAACCTGAGCACTCCAGAAATGGGGCTGGGATCCCCAGAGACCCCTCCCCATAAACCTGAGCACCCCAGAAATGGGACTGGGACTCCCAGAGACCCCTCCCCATAACCCCAGGTACCCCAGAAATGGGACTGGGACCCTCAGAGACCCCTCCCCATAGACCTGGGGATCCCAGAAATGGGGCTGGGACCCCCAGAGACCCCTCCCCATAAACCTGAGCACTCCAGAAATGGGGCTGGGATCCCCAGAGACTGTTGGGGAAGATGAAACAGGAAAGCCTTATAAATACGATTGCCTGGCAAAAGATTTTGAGCATATGGAAACTCCAAGTGAGGTTGAAATAAAAGCAATCTTTGACATACCAGCCTCAGTGAACAACAGGAGAACACCGGTATGGGCGGCTGAAGGTGAGCCCCTGCCTGATGAGACAAAACCTCTGCCTGCAGACAGCTCCGAGGGTCAGAGCAGACCCGACTGGCCTGGCAGGAGGGGCCCCAGGAGCAGTTTTTAGGGTTTAAAATGGAACTCGGAATGGCAGTGTGAGGATTCTCACAGGCTCTATGTAAATGCTGTAGGGTTTGTGTCTTGTACTGGATTGCTCGGCGAGAATTAGAATATTCAGCACAGAAGATTTATTGTAACGGGAACTGCGCTCTCTTTTTCTCTGACCTCTCACCTCTTTTTTTCTTACCCTTCCCCGTGGGTCTGGCACCCCAGAAATGCATTTGGG
>VWZV01007386.1:0-18002 GCA_013397155.1 Irena cyanogastra
GCTGGGAAAAAAAAAAACAACAACACTCCCAAGATCACTTTGAAGGAAGACACAAAATAGATTTATTCATCATGAAGGTGACTTCCTGGGTTTTGCAGGGATTATTTTCTCTCAAAACAGACAGTTGTGCAACTTAAAAATAAGGTCACAATCCAAAAATATCTCTTTTTTTCTCTCCTTTGTCTCCTTTCCACCAGGTGTGAATGATTTGCTGTGGGGCAACCTGCCAGATCTGGAGGAAGGCACAGAAGAAGACACGTCCTGCACCTCTGAGGAGGAGTGCATCAGATAAATAATGTCACCTGCAGATCTTCCCTCTGCTCCTGGCCTGGCTGTTTGCTTTGGGTTTATTTCATTTCACCTGGTGGCCCATCAGAGCTTAAACAACAGGAAAAAATAGGAAATCTGGGAAAAAAAATTTTAAAAAAAGGAATTTTTCTTGCTTTTTCCCTGGACTTCTGAATGTGCTGCCCCTGAGCAGAAACACCTTGGAAATGCCAGCACAAAGTGCATTTACTGAGCTCGAGTTTGCTTTTTATCCTGAACCCTCTACAGCTGATAATCCTTCTTTTCTTCTTCCCTGAAGCACTTTTCACAGAGCAAAAAAACCTCTGAGTTGCTTGCAGTTCAAAGGAACCTTCAGGAAGAATCAGCCAGGTCTGGAAGAGCTCAGCTCTGTGCATAGACCTGGCTTAAATTTTTGCTGCCCCGGCTCTGTGATCTCCTGCTCTCTGCAGCTTCTCTGCACCCAGGATGCTCCCAGATGTGCACTGGGAAGCCTCTCAGAGCCTTTCCATCTTTATTTTTCAGTACTTTCAGGATTCTGTTTCCCAGAGATCGAGTTTGTGGTTTTTCTCCCCGATAAAACCTAAATTCTGCAGTTTCTTAGTAGAACTTCAAGGCTACAGTGGAGTTTTTCTTCAGGGCAGCAATAAAGCCCATCCACTTTCATATATATATATATTTTTTTTTTCCCCTCTCCAAAACAAAACTCAGCCATGAAATTCGGTCTTTTTAGAGAAAGCAGAAAAAAAAGAAAAGTTAAATATTTAGTGTTCATGCCTAATTTTCCATCCTGAGGTGCACAGACAATTTGCTTCCTGTAGGTAATGAATTCAAAGCTCATTTTCTGAGTTATTAACAAACCATGTTTAATTTCTGAACTAAATGCTGTCCCCTTCAGCTACTCACCTGAAGGCCACCAATAAAAAATTCCAGATAAAATCACGTCAGGGAACAGAGGACACTTTTAAATCTGGATTGGTGCTGAATAAATCCCTCTGTGGCCTCTTGTGATATTTAAAAGGGTGCAATGAAGACAGATCTGAATTGTCTCAGTGTTTTTACTGCTCATTATATATTTCTTTATTATGTATTTCTTAATTAATGGTACTACCTCTTCTGCACTGTTTAAATGTATATTTGTGTATGTGTGAGTCTTGTTTTGAATTCCTGTGTTGTGTCTGCCCAGGAAATAAAAGCTTTGGACTCTGGAGTCTTCAGGGCTGTCATAAATATGGATGTGTAGTGATATCAGATAATCAAAACAACGAAATAGCATCTTGGATTAAAAGAGCAGAATAATTAGGGTTTTGGTATTATGAATTTGTTCTAGACAACCCAAAACCAGAATCACTTTAGGCTGACAGTTAACCCTTCTATAACTCACTGTCCCAATTCTTGCCAGGTTTCAGTGATCACTACAGCATCAAGCTGCCAAGGTGACACCTCAAAATTTTTTTTTCCCAGCAGAATTCATGAGCTAAAAATAAATCTGATTGTTTTTGCATGAGCACCACAATATTCAAACCTAATTGTGCCTGCTGCCACTCCAGCACTTGTTGTTTGTAACCTTCAGCACTCTGAGTCAGCAGGGCAGAGCTCCTCTCCCACAGGCAAGCAGAGGAAGAATTCCTCCCCATCAAGTCCATAATTCTGGTTTTGTCCCCATCTGTACACACAGAACTGGGAGTTCTACTGGAAGTTTTGTGTAAAGCAGCTCGCCTCACCAGCTGGAAATGAAGAATGAGGCAGCTATGAAGGAGTTCAGCCCTTTCTTGTTGGCAATAAAGAAGTTGTAGGTGTTATACACAAAGTATGCAAACATCCCCTATTGCCCCAGCTGTCGTGAGTGTCACCAAGGTGATCAATCATGTCCAGGGCTGCTCCTTTCTGTCTGAAATTAAAAGAACTGACTGAGCAGTTTGTGTTAAAGCCACAGCAGCTCATTCACAGAGCTCTGAAGTTTGGGGTTGAGTTGCCAAGGATCACCAGGGTTACAGACAGATTTAACCCCAAACTGGCACAAAACCAGAGCAACACTTGTAGAAACACTCCCAGGTCCTTCACCCCACCCAAAGCTGTGTTTGAAATAGGCAGCTCAGATCTCTGCTTTGTTTCCTCTCTGGTTTTTGGCACATCAAAGGTGCTGTGGCACAGCCCTGGAATCTGCTGTGGGAGCCTGTGGTGTAAAAACAGCAGGGCAGGTTATGGAGATATCCAGGATGGATGCACCAGCAGGGTTCAGTGACAGGTCTGTAATCCAGGAGGATCTGTAATCCAGGAGGATCTGTGACCCAGAGGTGCTGTTCCTTTTGGTGAGGATTTCCCAGGGCATTGGATGTGATCTTTGCTGTGCAGCCCCTGAACCACAAGCCTGAAAAACAAGAGCTGCATCCTGAGGCCTTTCCTTCTGCTCATCAAGGCACCCAAGGCACAGAGCAATTAAAGTGCCTCTAATCAGTTGTGGGTTTGTTTAGGAGGGACTGAACAGCAGGCAAAAAGTCCCAAATTTTAGACTCCAGGCCAGGGTTCTGCAAGGCTCTGGGGTGTCCTGGCAGCGAGAGCTCTGCTGGAGCCATCCCTCTGTGCCCATGGGCTGAATCTCCTGGCCAGCCCAGACCCCAGCCCAGCAGCTTGTAACATCTTGTGCAACACAGACTTGTGGGTCCAGGGTCACAGACTGGTTTGGATGGAAACACTTGGAGCTGGAATGCCAAAAGGCACCGGTGATCACTAACTTCAGTTGGATTTTTGAGTCACAGGGAGCTGTGTGATCACTGTTATTGACAGCCAAACATTCTCCTCCCTGCAGTGCACAAAATCAGCTGGAGGGGTAGGGGAAACTCAGAGCAAGACAGTGACAAATTGATAGCCCTCCATATTAAACAAGACTTACTGGGAGAAAAAGCCCATTTAAATCTTCTCCCTTTTCCCAGCACAGCCTAAAGCCTCATCACAACCTCACCTTTATGTACCAGCTCACATTTATGTACCACCATTCATCCCAGAGTGCTTTACAATGACAAACAGTCAGGAATTCTCCTGCCACTGAACTGCAGCCAAGTGCAGGCTGCAGAGCAGCTGCCAAGCAGGCAGAGCATGGCCAGGCTGTGCTGGGGCATCACCCTGGGATGGAGCTCAGAGTCTGATGGGTGTGAGCACAAAACCATGCAGTGATCAGCCTGGGATGGAGTTCAGTGGGATCTCTGTGAGCACAAAACCATACAATGATCACCCTGGGATCTCTGTGAGCACAAACCCATTTGTGATCACCCTGGGATGGAGTTCAGTGTGATCTGTATGAGCACAAAACCATACAATGATCACCCTGGGATGGAGTTCAGTGGGATCTCTGTGAGCACAAACCCATTTGTGATCACCCTGGGATGAAATTCACTGTGATCTGTATGAGCACAAACCAACACAGTGATCACCCTGGGATAGAGCTCAGAGTCTGATGGGTGTGAGCACAAAACCATGCAGTGATCAGCCTGGGATGGAGTTCAGTGTGATCTGTATGAGCACAAAACCATACAATGATCACCCTGGGATGAAGCTCAGTGTGATGTGCATGAGCACAAGTCTATGCAGTGATCACCCTGGGTTGGAGCTCAGTGGGATTTGTATGAGCACAAACGCATTTGTGATCATCCTGGGATGAAGCTCAGTGTGNAAATTCAGTGTGATCTCTACCAGCACAAACCAACACAGTGATCACCCTGGGATAGAGCTCAGAGTCTGATGGGTGTGAGCACAAAACCATGCAGTGATCAGCCTGGGATGGAGCTCAGTGGGATTTGTATGAGCACAAACGCATTTGTGATCATCCTGGGATGAAGCTCAGTGTGATCTCCTCCAGCACAAACCCATTTTTGATCACCCTGGGATGGATTTCAGTGGGATCTCCTCCAGCACAAACCCATTTGTGATCACCCTGGGATGGATTTCAGTGGGATCTCCACCAGCACAAACCCATTTGTGATCACTCTGGGATGAAGCTCAGTATGATTTGTGTGAGCACAAACCCATTTGTGATCACCCAGCCAGGCTCAGCTGGGGTGACACCCTCCTCTCCCACAGCCTGGAATGCAGCTCAGCCACTTCCAGCAGGTGACAGATGGGCTCCCCACTCCTGGGACAGAACCTGCAGTCCCAGGTTTTGAATGTGAGGAAGAGCCCCACCACAAGAGACAGCAATCACTGAGTTATCTTTTCTTTTCTGCTCCTTTTCTCTGGAGAGAGAAGCGAAACATCATTTATTCCAAAGCACCCAAATAGTTTGTGATGAGAGGTGGCTGTTGCACGTTTGGTTCTGTTTGCAGGCTGTGTGGTTTCTGGAAGCAGACCCCAGAGCAGCCTGTGTGCCGAGTAAACAGCCTTTGTGTGCTGTTATTTGGATTTTGGGAGTGTCCCCGGGCCAGCCCAGCGCAGCCACCGCCTGCTGTTGTGCAAGGAGCAGTGAGCAGTGAGCTCGGGGGAGCTGCTCTGGAAACAAGGCAGCCAAAGGGGCAAGGAAAGGCACCAGGGACTGCCAGGGATCAGAGGTGAAGCCTCAAGGGGAGGCTCCTGAGCTCCAACACCCCAGGAGACAGCAGGGCTGTGCCTGTTCCTGCAGCTGTGGATCCCTTCTCCCTGCTCCAACAGGAATTTCTGTGGGAAATCAGCTCTTCCAGCACACAGACTCACACCAAGGTTTGGGAGGCACCTGAAAGATCATCTCAAGCTGAAACCATCTCATACCTAAATCAAGGATCCTTCCATTTGCCAGCACTTTTGGATCTCCACTGCATTATTAGCTCCTCCTCTTGCTCTAGCACACACAAAGGACACAGCCTCTAGCAAAATATCCATTAAAAACCAACAAAAAGCCCAGGTTATTCCCAACCTGTACATAAATTCTGTAATAAATGCAGCATTTCTAGAGCTGAGCTGTGATTTCAGGTCATGCAGGACACAGGAACAGCCAGGGGGCAAAGCTGCCCTGAGCATCTCTGCTGGAATTAACTCCAAGCTGTTGATGCACCACCCAAAATTCCATCTTCTCGACAGAGGAAACATCAACCACGCTGTTCTGCCAAGGAGCACCATGTTTCCAGGCAGTTGTTCAGCCAGAGGGACATTCCAGCTGCTCTCTGTGTCTCTTGTCACCTCGCCTGTGTGACACCAGCTCGGCCCAGAGAGCTGCACTATTGATTTCTCATTAGAAAGCAGGAATCACATCTTGGACAGCAACAAAGAGGAAAAAAAAACCAAAAAAAAACCAACAAGGAGAGGAAAAAAAACCAAAAAAAACCAAGAAAGAACAAAGCTGTCAAATACAAGCCAGCTCAAATCTCTGGTGCTTCACTTGTGATGCCACCCGGGCGCTGCCAGGGCTCGGGGTGGTGGCACACTGGGGAAACGAGCCCAGAGCTCTCTGCAGCACTGCCACCTGCATGGCAGCGTGGGGACAGCCCCGTGCAGCCTCAGGAAAGCCAGGCTGCGGAGATAAAGTCCTGACCTCCTGCATTTCTCTGCCTGCACTCCTTTCCTGGAGGGAAGGGCTAATGAAAGCGAAGCCGGCGAGCTGGGATCCCTCCCTGCTGTGCCATGGCAGCAGCTGATCAGCTCATCCCCCTCCAGCATATGGCCTGCTTTGGGAGGGGAAATTTCCACTGGAACAGGAGATAACACCAGAAATCAGGTGTGCTGGGGCCCTCACCCCGATTTCCCCAAAGAAAAGCTGCCCCTGGTTCTGTCCCACAGCTCCTGGCACTAAGGCAAGTCAGTAAGGGTTCAGTTTTAGAGATTCACCTGACTTCAATTTTAAAGAGATTCACCTGATTTCAATTTTAGAGATTCACCTGGTTCCAATTTTAAAGAAATTTTAAAGAGAGTCATCTGATTTCAATTTTAAAGAGATCCACCTGATTTCAATTTTAAAGAGATTCACCTGATTTCAATTTTAGAGATTCACCTGATTTCAATTTTAAAGAAATTTTAGAGAGTCATCTGATTTCAATTTTAAAGAGAGTCACCTGACTTCAATTTTAAAGAGATTCACCTGATTTCAATTTTAGAGATTCACCTGGTTCCAATTTTAAAGAAATTTTAAAGAGAGTCATCTGATTTCAATTTTAAAGAGATCCACCTGATTTCAATTTTAAAGAGATTCACCTGATTTCAATTTTAGAGATTCACCTGATTTCAATTTTAAAGAAATTTTAGAGAGTCATCTGATTTCAATTTTAAAGAGAGTCACCTGACTTCAATTTTAAAGAGATTCACCTGATTTCAATTTTAGAGATTCACCTGGTTCCAATTTTAAAGAAATTTTAAAGAGAGTCACCTGACTTCAATTTTAAAGAGATCCACCTGATTTCAATTTTAAAGAGATTCATCTGACTTCAATTTTAAAGAGAGTCACCTGACTTCAATTTTAAAGAGATTCACCTGATTTCAATTTTAGAGATCCACCTGATTTCAATTTTAAAGAGAGTCACCTGATTTCAATTTCAAGGAGATCCACCTGATTTCAATTTTAAAGAGAGTCACCTGATTTCAGTTTTAAGGAGATCCACCTGATCTTGCCTCATCATCTGCCTTGCTCTCAGAGCCAGCACCACGCTCCAGGCAGCAGAGGGGTTTTAGGACCAAACCACGAGGGTGCAGAGCTCCCACCCCTCTTGTTTGCACCTTTTGGGGGTTTCACCAGAGCTGCTCCTTCCCCACCGATTTATTCCTCTCAAAAAGCACAGATTTAATTCTGAGGCCAGCCAGGCTTGCACAGGAACCAGTCTGCTCTGTGATTCCTCGTGTGCCACAAGCTGCCTCGGATGTGAGCTGTGCCAGCCCTCCTTGGCCACGTCCAAAACACAGCAGAAAAAAAACCCCCAAACCCTTGGAGACAGCACAGAAGGGATCTGTTCCCAAACCAGGGCTGAGGATGCACCTTCAAACCCCACATATCCAACCAAAAGTGTGTGTCCAGCTGCTCTGCTCAACACAAAATCCTTACAATTATTAAAAATCAATTTATCTATTAATTTATTATTAAACAATTATTTAAATTATTTTAATTAAAATTATTAATAAATACATTTAGTTACAATAATTAAAATTATTAATAAAACATTATAATGATTATTATAAGTAAACAAATTTATTATGAATAAACATAATTATTTATGTTTCAGTCTCTTTGGAGCTTTGAGCAATTCGCTGATTCTCTTGCAGGTGGGCCCAGAGCTGTGGTTGGTTTTGGAACCCCACGACACCAAAGCTGCAATAATTGTTCTCCCAGGAATAATTTTTCTCCCAGAGAATTATTTGGTTAAAAATGCAGATGGAATGGCACAGTCACAGCTGAGGGGAGGTTGTGAAAGCTCCTGCAGACTCAGTCTCGTGTTTGATGAGAGCCTACAATGCTGGGAAAAATGAAGCAATCTGCTCTTGTGCAAAGCCCACCACAAGACTTTCCACGGTGTTGCTCCATTCTTTGTCGGACCCCAGGCTGGATGTGAATTTTGCTCTGTAAAGTTCATTTTACCCTGCTTCAAATTTTACCCGGAGTCCACATTGCTTTCTTTGTAGCTGAGAATTTAAAATTCAGATGAATCCGTTTTTTTCCTCTCTCCTGCTAGCAGAAGGCAGCATTCCTAAGTGGCAGGAAGTCTTTATTCAGCAGAATATGTCCAATTTTTTAATTCCAGCCCATATGGGAAATCAAAATTTAAAAACTGCTTAAAAGCAGCTGGCACTGGCCTTGATAAGAACCCTTTTTACTTTTTTAACCAGATCGAATTTTGATTTGATACAAACATGCCAGTGATGAGGGAGCCTGAATTGCTGCTTCCCTCTGCACCCCTGACAGCACAAAATCCTTGTCAGCAAAGTGAGCTGCAAGGCAGCCACAAAACCCCCAGAATTTCACACCCAGCAGCCTTGGGAGAGCATCAGCTGCTCTGATCACACCTGCTGCAGCACTGGAGCCTCCTCTGCCCCTGCCAGGGGCTCAGACCTGGGCATCATGGCTTTGGCATTAATTGCTGTGGCCACTGATGGCTTTGGCATTAATTGCTGTGGCCACTGATGGCTTTGGCATTAACTGCAGTGGCCACTGATGGCTTTGGCATTAATTGCTGTGGTGATGCTTCAGGTTTAGCTTTTATTTTTTCAGATTCTGTGCTGCTTTAACGTGTGGGTCTGGGATTCATATCAGGGCATGGTGAGCTCTGTTCACAGAGCAGGGAGACAAAACAATTCCTGCTCCAGCTGGGGACCAAGGACAAATGATCCAAATCTCAGGCCCAAGAGCACAAACAACGTGGGCTGAAGAGAGAAAAACAAGAGGATGGGAGTGCAGAAGCCAAAGCTGGAATTGGACAATTAACTCCAATATGCAAATGGAGCAGAACTGATAAAAGTGACAGACCCTGTGCCCTGGCGTGCATTTTGTGCCCATTTTGGTCCATCTTGGGTTCATTTTGTGCCCATTTTGGTCCATCTTGGGTTCATTTTGTGACCATTTTGGTCCATCTTGGGTTCATTTTGGGACCATTTGGGTCCATCTTGGGTTCATTTTGTGCCCATTTTGGTCCATCTTGGGTTCATTTTGTGACCATTTTGGTCCATCTTGGGTTCATTTTGGGACCATTTGGGTCCATCTTGGGTTCATTTTGTGCCCATTTTGGTCCATCTTGGGTTCATTTTGTGACCATTTTGGTCCATCTTGGGTTCATTTTGGGACCATTTGGGTCCATCTTGGGTTCATTTTGTGCCCATTTTGGTCCATCTTGGGTTCATTTTGTGACCATTTTGGTCCATCTTGGGTTCATTTTGGGACCATTTGGGTCCATCTTGGGTTCATTTTGTGCCCATTTTGGTCCATCTTGGGTTCATTTTGTGACCATTTTGGTCCATCTTGGGTTCATTTTGGGACCATTTGGGTCCATCTTGGGTTCATTTTGTGCCCATTTTGGTCCATCTTGGGTTCATTTTGGGACCATTTTGGTTCGTCTTGGGTGCAGCCCTGGCTGGGCTCTTGTGCTGCCCAAGGTGGATCCATTGATGCCTCCTAATAAATCCCTGCTTTATTCTTAACTCCTCTAGTCTCTGCTCTAGCTCAGCCTTCACAGGGCATCATGGGCACCAATGGCTTTGGCATTAATTAATTGCAGTGGGCACTGATGGCTTTGGCATTAATTAATTGCAGTGGGCACTGATGGCTTTGGCATTAATTAATTGCAGTGGGCACTGATGGTTTGGCACTGGAGGTGTCCCTGGCCGTGGCAGGGCTGGGATGAGAAGATTTTTCAGGTTTTTTCCAACCCAAGGCCACTCTGCAGCTGGTGGTCCCACAGCCTGGGCAGGGCACCTCCACCTCCCCAGGGCAGGAGGAGGGGGAAGCACCCAAAAAGGGGTTGGGGGTGCAGCACAGCCACACCTGTGCACATTCCATGGGATCCTGGACCTTCCTGGCCCAGGGCTCCGCACGGGAGAGGCCACCAGGCCACCAGGAATGAGGGCCACCAGGCCACCAGGAATGAGAGCCACCAGCATCGTGCTCAAAACTCTGCATCAGGAGCAGTGACAGGAAACCTGGCTGGACTGAGAACCTCAGCAAGGCTCCCCAGCAGAGCTCAGAGGGTTTAATTCTCTGACAGCAGTGAAATAAAGACAGCAGGGCAGAGCAGGAGCTCACTGGCAGCAGGGACAGAGAAAGGGACACTGATATTTTAAGGCATTCACCTCTGGGTTATGAGCAGCTTGTCTCGGGCTGCTGCACGCGTGGTCTCCTTGGGAACGGAGTCAGACAATAAATCAGATGTGCCAGCGTTTATCAGGAGTTCCAGGCAGCCAAAACCATCAGCTCCCCTCCGAACGGGCTCTGCAGGACGCAGGGCCAAGCCTGGAGTCACTCCTGAGGCACGCAGTGGGGTCAGACACGCCAGATCAAACTGCAGAGGAGCAGCACTGAAAGCTCCAAATAATGCTCATGTTGCTGCTCCTCCCTGCCCTGTGCTCTTGCGGCCACGGGCTCTGTCAGAACCTTCAGAAAAAGGCAAAAAAGAACAAAATCAAGCTGGCATTTTGTGGGCACGGTTGGTGCACACATCAGGGCAGCATCTGCATATCGTGCCCAGTCAGCCACAAAAAATGAGCCAGCCCACTCTCCTCATAGTCTGGGGCATGGGAGAGATGATTCTTGTATTAGTCTGAGCAGGGAGGGGGAAAAAAAGCAGTATTTGGGCAGAGTGGTGGTAGGAATAAAAACAGCTCGAGGAAAGTCAGCGAGATCAGTGCATGAATATTCTCAAAGTGCAGAAATCCTGCCAGACACAGGGGAAAAAAATCCAGACATTTCACATGTCAGGAATAAAACCATTCCCACCAAACCTCGTTTTTAGACTGGTGGAAATTTCCCAAACAGTTCCAAAATGTTTCACTGCCTTTGTGTGGCCAGAAGAATGGAACCGTGGGGACAAAGGCCTCGGTGTCCCTCACAGGGGTCTGGCCAGGGAAAAGCAGCAGCAGAGACACCAGTGGGTCCCATTTGTCCCCAAATCCCCACTCTGGTGGCGTCGGGCACAGGTGTGGGGTGGGCACAGCTCCCTGGTGGCCCCGCAGGGGAAATGTCACTTTTCCCAGGAGGAGAAGTCGCCTTTCCCCTGGACGCTGTGAATGGCTCAATCAGTAAAAAAACCCCAAAGTAAAGCAGTTTACAGAGACCTGGCCCCGCGCTGGCCCCTGTGTTTGTCAGAGGGACAGCAGCGACAGTCCCTGCCCCTGGTGTGACATCGCAGCCCTGGCTGGCACAGACCCCTGTGGGGGTTTGGAGCCCACCCGAGCGTGACCTCAGGCAGAAGTGGTGTCCCCTCCCCATCCCTGCTGACCCCAAACCCGCCCGTGTCCCCTCCCCATCCCTGCTGACCCCAAACCCGCCCGTGTCCCCTCCCCATCCCTGCTGACCCCAAACCCGCCCGTGTCCCCTCCCCATCCCTGCTGACCCCAAACCCGCCCGTGTCCCCTCCCCATCCCTGCTGACCCCAAACCCGCCCGTGTCCCCTCCCCATCCCTGCTGACCCCAAACCCGCCCGTGTCCCCTCCCCATCCCTGCTGACCCCAAACCCGCCCGTGTCCCCTCCCCATCCCTGCTGACCCCAAACCCGCCCGTGTCCCCTCCCCATCCCTGCTGACCCCAAACCCGCCCGTGTCCCCTCCCCATCCCTGCTGACCCCAAACCCGCCCGTGTCCCCTCCCCATCCCTGCTGACCCCAAACCCGCCCGTGTCCCCTCCCCATCCCTGCTGACCCNCCCCAGCTGTCCCCCAATTCTCCCCGTGTCCCCCCGCTGTCCCCGTGTCCCCCAATTGTCCCCGTGTCCCCCCGCTGTCCCCGTGTCCCCCAGCTGTCCCCGTGTCCCCCCGCTGTCCCCGTGTCCCCATTCCGTGTCCGCGTCCCCAGCCCAGCGCAGCCGGAGCCGCAGCGCCCCCTCCCGGCACTGGCGGGCAGCGCCCCGGCCGCGGCCCAGCCTCATTAGAGCCGCCGCTAATTTCGCTTTTTTCCCTTTGTTTCCCTTCGTTTCCGGCGGGTTTTGTTCGGTTTTGGGGGGGTTCCGTATTTTGTCCTACGAGCTGTGGTGCAAACAGGGCCGGGTTCCACATTTCAGCTGGATTTCTGCGGCTCTGACGCTGCTCCCGTCTGTCCATCCCTGCAGTCAGGGCAGTTTGGGATTTCCATCCCTCCCTTTCTCCGTGAATTGCAGCTCGAGCCCTGCTGAGGTCATTCCCATTAGCGAACTAGAAAATTAGGAGGAAAATAATCAGCAGAGCACCAGAAATGGACCGTTTAAAGCCTTTGCTGAAGTTTGGTATTTTAGTTGAGTTTACAAAGCTTTTTGCAGCTGTGTTTGAACTTCGTGGCTGTGGAAAATCCTTCACCAAAACAGATTTCAAACACTCTGAGTGCCATTATCTGTCCGGCATGGCCAAACTGAGACAAGCCCCGGAGAACCCAGTCTCTGGAATTTGGCTTCCCATTAGCAAAGTTCTGCCCTTGGCATTTGTGCTGGAGCTCGCTGGATGCTTACCGGCCAGATTTCCTGCAGGAGTGGATAAAAGGTGATGAAAGGCCATTTAAATGCAATTAAAGAACTCCTTTCCTAGCTGGCTCTGTAAAAAAAGTAAGGAACAGCTGTTGAGGGAAGAGACTATGATGAGCGCCAGGGTTTTGGGACACCCCGAGGCAGAGCTCAGAATTTAACAAGATTTGAGTCTGAGGACCTCAGACTTCACAGGAGCTCCCGGGCTGCACTCCAGCCAGCCCCAGAGAGCAGAATGGAGCTGATCCCTTTGATTCCCTCCCCTCCCAGGCAAAACCAGGCAGATGAGGGCAAGGAGGAGATTTTCAGTCAGCTTCTGTTCATTAACACTTGGGGAGCTTTAAACATCTCCCAGCAGTGTCATTGCTGCTCTCTCTCTCTGGCGACAGACTCTGCTGCTGCTCCACTCCTCTCCAAGCTGAAGGCCAAGACAAAACCACGATAAAATCCTACACGGAGCCCAGCACAGCCTCTCAGCAGTGCAGGCTTTGCTGGAACTTAGGAACCAGCTCCCAGCTCGTTCCCTGCATAATCGGTTTGCACTTCAAAGCCTCTGCCGGCCGACAGAGCTAAACGATGGCCTTCGACTCAATCATGCATAAAATTAATCCGTTTGGGGGCAGGACAGTGGATATTGGGTGTCAAAAATTGGGATATTTAACACTGGGTGGGGCTGCTCAGAGCTCTGGGGACCTTTAACTTCCCGAGCAAATCCCCTCGTGCTCTGATGTTCTGGATGTGGCTTTTTAAGCGGGGTGGGTGGGAGGAGAAGTGGTGGCTGCCTGCAGGGAAGGGTTCGGGAGTGCCAGGATTACCCTGCAGGAGCAGGGGGCTGTGCTGGCTCCCAATAAAGGCAGAGGGGTTGCTCCCACTCCTGGATAAATGCACATTTGCAATATTATACACAGATCAGGTCAGACATCGACAGAGGCTGCAGAAAACCCCCAGCATTAGAAAAGTATAGAATTCCAGACTGGTTTGGGTTGGAAGAGACCTTAAAGCCCACCCAGTTCCAAGGGCAGGGACACCTTCCACTGTCCCGGACTGTCCAGCCTGGCCTTGGGCACTTCCAGGGATGGGGCAGCCACAGTTTCTCTGATAATAATTCCTTTTAATTCCCCCCACAGAGCTGCTCTGCTCCTCCAGTTGTGCCTGAGACATCTGGCAAAGGTGTCTCGAGGCCAAGGTTCTCAGGAGGTGATCAGAGGAGCCCAGGGACCTCTGAGCCCCCAGCCTGGATCCCTGTTTCCAGGAGGGAAAACAACATCTGGCTCACCCCCCAGCTCAGGTCACCCCAGGGAACCGTCCTTTGTCCCCAGCATCTCTGCTTTCCTCCTGGGATAATCCTGTCCCAATTAGCTTTTGAGGATTTAAGCATTAATTTAATTATTTTCAAGTCTCCCCATCGAGGAGCTGGGGGGCACCGGGGCCCTCGCTCAGCTCTGCACTCGGGGTTTAGCAGCGATTTTCACATCTCGTCCTAATCCAACAGCGAGCTGTAAATCCGCCTCTCACCTGGGTGTGACACCAGCGGAGCTCCGCTAAGCCCCGGGGTGGGGCTGGGTGCCCGGGACAGGGTTGGGTGCCCGGGAAGGGGTTGGGTGCCCGGGATGGGGTTGGGTGCCCGGGATGGCATTGGGTGNCCTGGGTGTGGTGTTGGGTGCCCAGGATGAGGTTGGGTGCCCAGGCTGGGGTTGGGTGCCCGGGATGGGATTGGGTGCCCAGGATGGGGTTGGGTGCCCGGGATGGAGTTGGGTGCCCGGGATGAGGTTGGGTGCCTGGGATGGAGTTGGGTGCCTGGGATGGGATTGGGTGCCCAGGCTGGGGTTGGGTGCCCGGGATGGGATTGGGTGCCCGGCATGGATGGGGATCACCGGCGAGGAGGGGCAGCAGCTCCGGGTGCTGTCCCGGGCTCTCTGGGCTCCTTGGGAAGGGCAGAGTTCCTCAGACAGAGCCAGGCACAGAATATCCCCTAAAACCAGGGATCTGATGGGCCGAGGCAGAGCCACACACAGAACCCCAATCCTTCTGAAAGCAGAACCATGATCTGAACATGGGCTCTCTACCTGAGTTTTGGGGGCTTTTTTGGGTTCGTTTGCCAATAAACCTGTATAAATCCTCAAACACACATAAAACCTCAAGGCACAAATCCCCAGGCACCTCTCTGTGCCATCCCTGCCCAAACCAGGCTGGCACTCCGCACTCCAGGCTGCAGAAATCAGGATTTTCAGGATTGTGCTGCTCCCACAGCAACCCCCACGTCCTCCAGGTGTGGCCATCCAGAAACCCCAGGGACAAATCGCTCCCTGCGGGAGGGTTTTGTTCATTTTCCAGACACCAGAGGAGGAGGAACCCGCGGCTGGGGTGAGGCAGGGATGATCCATCACAGCCACAAACGCTACAGGTGACAGAACCGCGTGCTCGGCAGGCTCCCAAATGCCATTTTTCTGCGACACGGGGCAACAATTCCCGCTTGCAGCCGTGCTAAACACACCTCGGATGGCCTCTCAGAGGTGTTGTGCCAACGCATGGAAACGGCTCTGAGAGATGCTCGGCAATTAACGCCGTGCGTGCGGGGAGCAGAGACAAAGCCATTGTCTGGCCGTGTTAAATGATTTTGGGGTTTTTTTTGGAGGCACAGAACAGACTGCCACAGCGTGATCCAGCCTTTGGCTGAAAGAATCCTCTCCAGTCTATGGTCTGCTGGAAAATAGGTGTTACACCCTCCTCGGTTCAGCGTTATCAGGCGCTTCAGGCACGAGCCAGGTAGTTAAAATCAGATTTTGGGGAGGATTCACCACTCCTGCTCCACGCTGCTGGAATTTCTCAGCGGACAATGAGGATGAGGTGAAAGGATTTGCTTTTATCAGAGCTCTTGACTGTCGGCTTTGCCATCAAAGTCACCATTCCCTCTTCTCCCAGCTGAGAAATCCTGCTCTGCAAGAGGCTCCTTGGAGACTCCGCTTTGTGATAAAATACCGGTGCTTCCGCAAAGAAACCAGACTTCATTTTCACAAGGAAAAGTTCAAAGTGGAGATGCAAAGGCTGCTCAGCTGTTGGGCGTTTTAAACCTGATTTCCCTCGGAGCTGGGCGCTGGAGCACGCACCCGAGCTGGGCGAGGAAATCCCCGCCCGTCACACCGAGCAGAGCGGGAATTATCCCCAAATTCCCGCTGGGAGTTATCTCAAACTCCTGCTGGGAGTTACCCCAAATTCCCTCTGGGAATTACCCCAGATACCCGCTGGGAGGTACCCCAAATTCCCTCTGGGAATTACCCCAAATACCCGCTGGGAGTTACCCTAAATTCCCTCTGGGGCTCATCCCAAATTCCCTCTGGGAGTTACTCCAAATTCTTTCTGGGAGTTACCCCAAATTCCTGCTGGGAGTTATCCCAAATTTCCTTTAGAAGTTACCCCAAATTCCTGCTGGGAGTCATCCCAAATTCCCTCTGGGAGTTATCCCCAATTCCCTCTGGGAGTTATCCCAAATTCCCTCTGGGAGTTATCCCCAATTCCCTCTGGGAGTTATCCCAAATTCCCTCTGGGAGTTACCCCAAATTCCCTCTGGGAGTTACCCCAAATTCCCGCTGCAGCAGAGCCCGCTCAGCATCCCGCATGCTGGGAATGTGTCCGGGGGGAGTTCAGAGCGCCCAGGGCAGGGCAGGGCCAGCAGAGCTCGGGGCCGGGCACTGCCAGGGACAGAATCCATCCTGAGGGCTGATCCTGCATGTTCCTAAACCCCCAGGGCTGCTCCCACCCGTTCATAACCCCCGGGGCTGGTCCCACACGTTCCTAAACCCCCAGGGCTGGTCCTGCATGTTCCTGCCCTTGATCCCACAGGTTCCCAACCCCTTTCCTTCCCCAGGGCTGGTCCCACATGTTCTTGCCCTTGACCCCACATGTTCCTAACCCCTTTCCCCAGGCCTGGTCCCACAGGTTCCTAACCCCCTAGGGCTGGTCCCACACGTTCCTGCCCTTGTCCCCACACGTTCCTGCCCCTTTCATTTCCCCAGGCCTGGCCCCACATGTCCCCGCCCTTGTGCCCACAGGTCCCTGTCCCGTCCCTGTCCCCCGTGCAGCCGCCCCAGCCGCGCAGGACGCGCTGTGCCACCGCTGTACTTTGTCACCTCTCTCACACACCTCCGCCTGGCAGGGGATTAAGGAGCATTAAGTGCCCTCCCGAAGGCTCCCGGCCCCTCGTTCCACCTGCCAGGTGCCCCGGCCGGGAGCAGATTGAGGATTAACTCCCCCCGTTCCCCCCGGAGACACAGAGGGGTGCAGATGGCAGCAGGGAGGGGCTGGTGCCCGTTCCAAACAAAACCTTGGCACAGCAGGGATGGGGGGTGCGATTGTACACAGGGCCTTATATAAAAAAGGGTTGGAGCAGAGCAACACACGGTCAAACCAATATGATTACCACATGCATTCTCTCTTTATTATCACTAGATGGCTGGTTATAAAGAAACTGAGATAGTTTACAGTAACAGGTGTCTTCTGACTGGTATACCAGGTGAAAGAAATGCAAACATTTCTACTGTTAAGGCAGCTATGGCAATAATAATGCAATTGTTCTATCTGCAGTTAAAGCACACCTTAATAAGAAATTTCTTGCTGTGCCACAGGGCCTAGCAACTTCTACACAGGCCTGAATCCAAGGCCTAAACCCAAGATAGCTCAAAGGTCGCTCCAAGATACAATTATGCCCAAAATCTCTGAAACATTTGTTTACAGGGGGGGACTGTCACCTGTCCCCAAAACCGCGGGGCTCTCTGGAGGGCTGCAGCTCCTGGCTCCCTGCAGGGGGATCTGCTGCCCCCGGCACATCTGGGGCAGCACTTTTGGGGTGCACAGCTGTGCTGCTCCACATCTGGAACCTGCACCCGGGCAGAGCAGAGGCGCCGCTTTTGGGTGAAGCGGCAGCTGCTGGTGCTGCTGATTTCAGTCAGCGGTGGGACAGAGTTTGGGAAGTGTAGAATGAGACCTTAAATCCCATCCGTGGGACAGGGACACCTTTTGCTGTCCCAGGTGGCTCCAAGCCCTGTCCAGCCTGGCCCTGGGCACTGCCAGGGATCCAGGGGCAGCCACAGCTGCTCTGGGCACCCTGTGCCAGGGAGGAATTCCTTCCCTAAATCCCCTCCTGAAAAGAGAAGTGATGTCACATGGACCGGTAAAATTAAAAACTATGGAATGATTTGGGTGGGAAGGGCACGGGAATGACCCGCGGGGAGCCGGGAGCCCCGAGCCATCCCGGGGCCATCCCGGTGCCACCGCCAGCCCCGCGGGCACTGACCCAGGAGCACGGCCCACACCATCAGGGCTCTGTTTCCAAGGAGATTTTCACACACGCTGATGGGGAGGGGAAAAAAAAAAATACCCAACACACTTGGTGCGAGCTGAAGGTAATTCTGCCAGCGCTTCTTATCTGCTGGGCACGGCGAGCTAACCTACGAGTGGAACTACAATAATGAGCGTTAATTTGGCTTATTTTGCCAAATAATAACTTATTCGCAATATTATTTTTCATATTTTAATATTTAAATAAATAGTAATATAATTAATATAATTAATGTTAATATAATTAATATAATTAGCATAGTAGTTACTTTTAATTAATAGTTATTTTTACTAATTTATTTTTT
>VWZV01007386.1:20330-55570 GCA_013397155.1 Irena cyanogastra
TATATATTATACAAATATACAAACTCATACAATAATTAGTATATTCTATAAATATATAATATTTGTGTATTATATAAATAGAATATATTGTTTACAAAACAATAAATTTCTTTTATTGCACAGGAGGCTGCAAACCTCACTGCTGTGACCTCCGTGGGGTTCCACCTGTGATTCTGGCGATGATTTGGGAACATTTGGGGTGTTTGGGTGGCCAGGGCTGCCCCAAACATCTGGAGCAGCAGGCAGGATGAGGGGAGGGATGTTTTAAATCCCCACTTTTAATCCCTCCAGCTCAGCTGACGTTCAAGGCAACATTTTGGGCCCCCATCCTTTAAATCGCAGCTTTTTGGCACAACCTCATCAGCTTTTGTTGCTCTGCTTGCCAATTTTCACAGCTTCTCATGGATTTTCCATGAAAATTCTCCTTCTGCCCAGCAGGCCCCTCTCCAGGGCACTCCCCGTGTGCTCAGCAGATTTATTTATGCTCTCTAATATTAATAAGGAGCTGGGGTTTTAATGAAGTGGAAAAAACCCAAATCTGAGTGAGGGAACAGGGGGAGGAGAGGGTGAGGCTGGGAAAGGTGAGGCTGGGAAAGGTGAGGCTGGAAAAGGTGAGGCTGGAAAAGGTTTCACTCCTGCCTTTAAATGCTAGAAGCTCCTCTCCATTCCCAGGTGAACATTTAGAGGCAGTTTAACATTTTTGGGGCATTTCCTGGGGTTTTAGAATGGACCAGGACTGCTTTGAATCCTTTCAGGCTCCCAGGTCTCACATTCCCAGGTCCAGGATCACCCTGCAGGGAAATTTGTTTCCTCCAGACAGAAACCTCAAAGTGACTTTCTGAGCACAGCTCACAAACATTGCGAGCCACAAACAAAAATTAGAATTACATCAAGTTTTCGGTGTCCAGATTGTCCAAATTTGAGGGAAAAAAAAAAAAACAACAGCAAGAGCCAGCTGGGCTTTGAAGATTGAGCAGTTTATATTTTCAGGAGGTGGAGGGGAGCCCATTCACGGCTTCATTTTGGCATTTAACACAACAGGAGATGCCAGGAATTCCCAGCCCTCGTTACTGCCCTCAGCCTTTCCGAGGGGACACCCCCAGCATTCATTTTATGGCATCTGAACCAGCACAAAATAACCAAATCTGGCTTTTCCTGACCCCAGCCACAGAGAACATTGCAGTGATTAAATGCTAAAGACAGCCCAAGCCTTCTCCGTGCTGTCAGCGATAAAATCTAACAGCATCACACACCACAAATGAAATATTTGTGTTGAGAGGGCGGCCAGAGCAGCACACAAACCCGAGCCAGCACGTTTTTATTTATTTAACCAGCAAGCTACCCACAAAACAAAGTCACCCGGTGCTGTGCCAAACGATTTAGCAATCACAAAACCTCTGCCTGTGCTGCCCAGAAGGAGCAAGGGGTGCCAGCTGTAGCAGGAGCAGTTTGCTGTGCTCTAGAGCTGCCAAAAATGAGCAGTGCAAGGCATTATTATCCTGAAAAACCGAATTTAGGAGCTTAGAAATTAATATAACCAAATTTAAGAGCTTAGAAATTAATATTTATTAATATTAATTATTATTATTAATAATAATAATAAATAGTTGGACCTATAGCTATAAATAATAGCTATTATTTATAGATAATAAATAAATAAATGTGGTCCCTGAGCCTCTCCCAGGGGGAAGGGAGAACTCCCAGCAGTTTTACCCCCATTTCAGGCCTCACAAAAATATTCAGGAGCAGAGAGCAGGAATTTACCTGCCCAGGTGCTCTCCCTGGACATCAAAAATGCATTGCCCAAAACTTGCAGGGTTTTCCTCACCCCACAGCTCTTCCAGCCTCTGCTCCCAAGGCCTGGCTTAAGGGGAATGGCCTAAACTGGGACCAGACTGGCTGTGCTGGGCCATCCCTCACCTGGAACAATCCCTCAGGAATTCCTGCTGGAAATCCCAGCCCTGGTGTTGCTGGTGATGCCCCAAAATGTTCAGCAAACCCACAGATGAAAATGAATTTATTTTCCATTCCATCTGCTCAAAAAAAAAATAAAAATTCTTTCCTGTGGTGACATCTCTCCCCCTAAAGCAAATTGAATTTCCAGGTTCCAAGGGGGTGATTTAGTTGTGAATTAGCTCCATTTTCCTCTAAACACCCTTGGAAAAGAATTCTCTTTGTAGCTAAACTCGGGAAAATCTAGAGTAAAAGTTCTGGCTGCAAGGGGATTGCTCCCAAATCAAAATGCTGCCAGAAAAAAAACCCACAAAAAAACCCCACAAAAAACAATTTTGCCCTCCAAACATTCTCAGTGTTTCTTTCTCTCTGCAGACTCTGCCCTTCATCTCAGCTTTTCACTGCTTCGTAAGGTTTGGTTTTATTTTGCACTGCCTTCTATTCATCTTCCTGAAAATCAGACAGCTGATGACAAACACAAAATCACATTACCCACCAAAACCCTTCCCACCCACAGCACCTCCACCTCACATCATATAAAACCTCAAAAATTCCATCTCTCATCTTCAAAACTCCTTCCAAAACCCCCATTCCCATCCCCTCCCCGTGGAGAAGGGAAGGGACAGGAGATCAAAGGAGGCAGCCCCGGGCTGTGGTGACAATAAATGATGTTTGCAGCTGCACAAACAGGGGATGTCTGGCTCCTGCTATGGGCGACCCGCGTCCCCCTTGTCCCCAAGCCCTGGGGACAGAGAGAACCCAGCGGGAGAAGCCCAGGGCAGAGGCTGGGGGGGCTGATGCTGCAAACCAAGGGCAGATTGTCCCCAGCACAGCAGGGGACACAGGGGACAAGCGCAGGAGGATTCCCGTCCCTTGGGAATCCCATTGGGAAAATCCCCCCGCCAAATCCAGGGGTGGCAGCTCCGGGAGAGCTCCGGAGGGGATCAGAACTCACCTGGCTGGGACAGCGCTGGGCAGCAGAGCGGGGACAGCGGGGAGGGACCTGCCGGGGTTAAACCCAGACTAGGGACACAGGGGAGGGACCTGCCGGGGTTAAACACAGACTAGGGACAGCAGGGAGGGACCTGCCGGGGTTAAACCCAGACTAGGGACAGCGGGGAGGGACCTGCCGGGGTTAAACCCGGCCCGGGGACAGCGGGGAGGGACCTGCCGGGGTTAAACGCAGACTAGGGACAGCGGGGAGGGACCTGCCGGGGTTAAACCCAGACTAGGGACAGCGGGGAGGGACCTGCCGGGGTTAAACCCAGACTAGGGACAGCGGGGAGGGACCTGCCGGGGTTAAACCCGGCCCGGGGACGGAGCTCGCCCACGGGGACACGGGGAGGGACCTGCCAGGCTATAAAACCCAGCCCTGGGGACACCGAGGGACAGGGCTGGGACACGCTCACCTGCTGCTCTCCTCGGGATGAAGAAGCCAGAGGGACGCAGCCTCTGTGGCGTTTTCTGCTGCTTTTAAGGAGAATTCCTCTTTCCCCTCGCATTTGCCTGCAGAGGGGATGCACAAGGAGAGCAGTGCAGGGAGAACCAGGGATTTGGGAATCTTCAGTGCAGACAAGAGAAGTATCAGGGGTTGAACCAGGGGCTCTTGCACCTCTTTGCTCCACAGGAATATTTTCAGCCCAGGAAGAGGAGAGGGAATTGCGGAGGAGAGGGAATTGCAGAGGAGAGGGAATAGTGGAGGAGAGGGAATTGTGGAGGAGAGGGAATTGTGGAGGAGAGGGAATTGCAGAGGAGAGGGAATTGCAGCTGCCTAATGCAGGGTTAGTGTGACAGGTGACAAGCTGCCCTGGTGTTGGGGACTGCTGGAGGAGGCACATCCAGCCCCCCAGGCAGGGGCAGAGGAGCTGGAGCTCAGGAGACACAGAGAAGGTGACAACAGGACATCAGAGAGGAGCCTTGGAGCTCTGCGCTCCTGCAGAGCCTCCCAGGGAGATGGAGCCAGGCTGGGGCTGGAACAGCTCCCACCAGAGCCCACCCGGGCTGCCGAGCCCGCCAGGGGACCCCAACCTGACGGTGCTGCACACCCGGGACGAGGAGCTGGCCAAGGCCGAGGTGGGGGTGCTGGGCACCATCCTGGCCGTGGCCACCGCGGGCAACCTGGGCGTGCTGCTGGCCATGTACCGGCTGAGGAGGAAGATGAGCCGCATGCACCTCTTCATCCTGCACCTGGGGCTGACCGACCTGGCCGTGGCGCTGTTCCAGGTGCTGCCGCAGCTCCTCTGGAAGGTCACCTACCGCTTCCTGGGGCCCGACGCGCTCTGCAGGGCCGTCAAGTACCTGCAGGTGCTCAGCATGTTCTCCTCCACCTACATGCTGATGGTGATGACCCTGGACCGCTACCTGGCCGTGTGCCACCCGCTGCAGTCGCTGCGGCAGCCCGGCCGCCAGGCCTACGCCATGATCGGGGCCACCTGGCTGCTCAGCTGCCTGCTCAGCCTGCCCCAGGTGTTCATCTTCTCGCTGCGGGAGGTGCGCCCGGGCTCGGGGGTGCTGGACTGCTGGGCGGATTTCGGCCACCCGTGGGGAGCGCGCGCCTACATCACCTGGACCACGCTGTGCATCTTCGTGCTGCCCGTGGGCGTCCTCAGCGTCTGCTACAGCCTCATCTGCCACGAGATCTGCAAGAACCTCAAGGGCAAGACCCAGAGCGGCGCCTCCGGCCCGGGGGGAGCCGCGGCAGCCGCTCCTGCTGGCCCCGGCCCCGCGGGGAAGGGCGCGCAGCCCTCGCGGGTGAGCAGCGTGCGCACCATCTCCCGCGCCAAGATCCGCACGGTGAAGATGACCTCCGTCATCGTGGCCGCCTATGTCACCTGCTGGGCGCCCTTCTTCAGCGTGCAGATGTGGTCAGTGTGGGACCAGGATGCTCCTGATGATGGTGAGTGCTGGGGTACAGAACCTCGGGAATGCAGTTGGGTTTTTAAGAAATAATAGCTGTCATCTTGTCATTTAAAAATAAAAATCGTGGGGAAGGCTACAGGTTTCCTCCCCCATAATGCTTATAAAATAAAATTTTCAGAGTCAAATCATTCCTTTCACTAGAAAAAAACACTAAGTGATGATTTCTGGCCATCATCCATAGGGATGTGCAAAGACGTCTTTGCCATGTGTGTGTTTCCTCCAGGAATTTTCAAAGGTTTCAGAAGCAGATTTCTGAATTCATATGTTGAATTTTTCCCCCTGTAAATCTTCAGTAGTTTTCCTAACAGTAGAGGGGACTTCTAGTCTCCCTAGTCTCCTTCTAGTCTCCTTCTAGTCTCCTTCTAGTCTCCTAGTCTCCCCTAGGACTGAAAGTCCTCTGGGAGGTGCTTTGGGCAGCAGAGAGGCTGAAGGAAAGCCCAGAAGCTGCTGGGTCTCACCTCTCGGAGGATGTGCTCCAGCACATTGGCACTGCAGAACCTGGAGGGTAGAGCCTGGCTCTGCCAACTTTCCATTCCCCAGGAAGGCAGGAATGCCAATGGGACTGGAATGTGAGCCGGGAGAGCCCCCAGGTCCTGCCCACTGCGGCCCTGCCCAGCCCCCGGGGATGTTTCATCTCTCTCTTGCCTTGCCAGAGTCCACCAACGTGGCTTTCAGCATCACCATGCTGCTGGCCAGCCTCAGCAGCTGCTGCAACCCCTGGATCTACCTGTTCTTCAGCGGGCACCTCCTGCAGGACGCCGGGCGCTGCCGGGGCTGCTGGGGCCGCCCCCGGGCCGGGCTGCGCAGACCCAACTCCACCGGGAGCCTGTGCAGCAGGAAAACCACGATCCTGAGCCACAGCCACCAGGCCGGGGTCCCCCTGCACGGGGACAGCGCCAGGGAGCTGTTCCCGCCCTGCGACGAGGGCGTGACAGAGTCGGGCACGCTCTAGGCTGCGGCGGTGGCAGCTGCGACACCGCCAGGTGTGACACCTCAGGTGTGACACCGCCCGCCCTGTCGCTGCAGAGCGCGGTTCTCCCCGCCTGGTGGCACCGCGTTTTGCAGAAATCGGATCGTTTCACCCAGAAAAGCGTCGCCGTCCGCCTCGTCCTCGCTGCCGCACACGCCGTGTGTGCCGGGGGATGGACAGCGCCCCTCCGGCCGCTGCCTGGCCACAGCATCCACCCCCAGCCGTGTTTAGGGAAACCTCTGGCTGCTCTCCTCCGAAAGGATCCTGCAACCTCCGGGAAGGGATCCTGCAACCTCCGGGAACAGGGGATGCTGCATCCTTCGGGAGCAGGGGATGCTGCACCCTTCGGGAACAGGGGATGCTGGATCCTTCGGGAGCAGGGGATGCTGCACCCTTCGGGAGCAGGGGATGCTGCATCCTTCGGGAACAGGGGATGCTGGATCCTTCGGGAGCAGGGGATGCTGCATCCTTCGGGAACAGGGGATGCTGCACCCTTCGGGAACAGGGGATGCTGCATCCTTCGGGAACAGGGGATGCTGGATCCTTCGGGAGCAGGGGATGCTGGATCCTTCGGGAGCAGGGGATGCTGCATCCTTCGGGAACAGGGTATGCTGGATCCTTCGGGAGCAAGGGATGCTGCACCCTTCGGGAACAGGGGATGCTGCACCCTTCGGGAACAGGGGATGCTGGATCCTTCGGGAGCAGGGGATGATGCACCCTTCGGGAGCAGGGGATGCTGCACCCTTCGGGAGCAGGGGATGCTGCATCCTTCGGGAACAGGGGATGCTGGATCCTTCGGGAGCAGGGGATGCTGCATCCTTAAAACTCTCCTGGAGGGACCGGAGTTTCGTGTTCCCAGCTGCCAGCAAAGCAGCCGGAGCACAGCAGGAGGCAACGCGGCTCCATCTGCTCCAGAGCTCGCCGCCGCTTCCTCCTCTCGCATCCTCGGGGCGTTGCTGGCCGAGCAGACAACGGGGACAGAGCTGTCCCCCCGCGGGGCTGCAGAGCTCGTCTGGCCTGGAACTGCCCCCCTGCCACCTCCCCTGGGCCAGGGACGGGGCAGCCGCGCCCCCTCGTGCTGGGCACAGCTGTCCTGCACCGCGCTGTGCCCGCTGGAGCGCCCCAAATGTGGCACTGGCACCCCCGAGGAGCTGCTGGGAGCAGCCCTGGCCCTGCTCCAGCTCAGCCGGGCACATCCTGACTCCCCCCGTGCCCCCTTCCCATCAGCTCTGCTCCCAGCCCCATCCCGTGCTCAACATTTGCTGCAGCCCAGGGAGCTGCTCTCACCCTGCTGCTGCTTTTGGGGGATTTTGCAGGGCTCAGGGGCCCAAAACCACCCGGGGCTCGGGGAGCAGTTCCAGTGCAGTCCCAGCCTGGCCCCTGCCCTGCCCCCAGGAGCTGTTTTGTGCAGGAATAAATCATGGATGAGGCAGGAAAGAGCATTCATTAGCTCTGGCAGTCTGAGCTCAAAAGCTGCTGAGGTGATGTACAGGTGTCCCAGTGAAGGTTCCAAATTCCCTATGAGCCACGGGCATTATTCCTTCCACTATCACAGGCTAAAGCTGTAAAAATAAAGCATTAAGAGTAAAATATTTTGAAATCTTCAATATTTTCACTTTTTAATCGCCAGGCATTTGAATCAGATTTCTCAGAAGCTTCCACTCCCTGGTTTTGGCCTCACCTCCAGTGCCATAATCACACCTCTGCTGGGTGTTCCAACATTACCCAGGAGCTGTTGGGGTTTTTGGAACATTTTCCTCCACGTGCCCTTCGAGCTGGGCCAGATCTGCACCACAAGGTCATGAAAGCAGAAGTGCCTGGCTCCCCCTGCCACTGATCAATCCCAGATCAATCGTCTCACAAGCTTTCATTAACTCACAGCGCTGCTGAGCCCGTTTAAAACGCACTTGGGACAAATCCAGCCCTGGGGAAGGGGGGCTGTGCTGGGAGGCAGCAGCTCCATCCCCCTCACAGAGCTCCCACCGGGGCGCCGTTCCCATTCCCAGGCACTTTGGAAGTTTATTTCTTGAAAATTCAGAAGTAACAAAATGCAGAGTGAGGAGCAGGACATGGCCTAGGGGGAGAGACTGACCCCAGCACCTGGAGCGGGGACAAAGCAGGGAAAGCGAAAGGTGGCAGACAGGAGGGGGGAAAAGCCAGTGGAAAAACTGTATTTAAAAGGATTTTATGAGGCCGATGAGCAAAACAACATCACTGAGAGGAGCTGCCAGCCAGTTTTTGAGGATCCAATGAATCAATCCAGTGATTTTGAGGATCACTGCATCCCCCTCCCTGAAGTGCCCATTTTGAGAGGCGAGGAGGAGGATGTTTCTTTTGCTTTCGAGGGGAAAAGGGCCATGACACCGATGTGGAGAGCTGATTGCAGCCCGGCGGGGAGGAGCCCTCCCCTGCCCCACCCCGCAGCCCTCAGGAACAGTGCTGCCTTTAAGGAAAACACCGAGGAAGCTGTGCCTGCGGCTCGGGGTGGTACAAGTGCTGCAGCCCGTGCCAGGCAGTGCCCCGGGGGAAGGGGACAGTGCCAGCTGTGCAGCTGCTGGGGGCTTTGGGCACTTCTGAGCAGCAGCACCCTGATGTGACAGCTTCACCCTGGTGTGACAGCTTCACATCAGTGTCACAGCTTCACATCAGTGTCACAGCTTCACCTCGGTGTACTCCACGCCCTTGGATGCCCTGGGGCTGGAGAAGGGCCAGAAATGTGTTTTCCTCTTCTTTGGGTCCACGTTGACGTAATCCACCCCAGTCTTCATGTTCTCGTAGTCCTGGGCAGAGCCTGGCTCGTGGCCTTTCCCTGGGAACACCAGGGATGTGTAATTGATGTTTTCATCTGAGCCAGGGCCCTGCAGGAGCAAAATGAAGCCCAGGTCAGGCCCCAGCACTCACCCAGGAGCCTTTGCCCTCGAGCTCATGCACCAATTCAGGGAGTCATGGAATGGGTTGGGTTGGAAGGGATTTGAAATTCCATCCCATTCCCCCTGCCATGGCAGGGACACCTCCCACTGTCCCAGAGTGCTCCAAGCCCCGTTCAGCCTGGCCTTGGGCACTGCCAGGGATCCAGGGACAGCCACAGCTGCTCTGGGCACCCTGTGCCAGGGCCTCCCCACCCTCAGAGAGAAGATTTTGTTTCCTAATTTTCCTAAAGTGCCAAGGGATGCTTCTCTCTGAATGGGAACACTGGAATGCTGTGTGTGACAGGGGACAACAGCCACCCCAGCCCTTATTTATGGAATTTCAATGTGATTTGATGGATTTGCCCCTCCTGATGCTGCTCTGGGGGTCTCCAGCTGGACACAGCACCAGGATGGGCTGGGGATGTTTTTGCCCGTGGTACCTGAGGGCAGGAAGGGCTGTCCGAGTCCTCCTCCGAAGTGTCTGAAGATGTGTCACTGCTCCCTTAAAAACAGGAAACATTTACTACCCCAGCACTTCCCAGAGGGTTAAAGGGATAAAAGGATCAAGGGAGAAAAAGCAAACATGCTCAAAAGTGAAAATTCCGATCCACAAAGCATCAGTTTGATCCCTCCCAGCCTCACTCCCCTGGGAGAAACAGGCAGGGAGGGAGCAACCAGCTGGGTGAGAGCAATGGGAACAGGAGGCAGCTCCTGCCTGGCCCTTCACCCACCCCTACTCCCACCCCCGAGGTGCCCAGAGCTCATAAGGAAGAGACATTGTACAAATGCCACCCAAAACTTCCCATCCCTGTGCCAGGACAATGCCCCATTGCTGCAGAGCCCCTCACCTGCATAGGCTGGAGATGGTTTTTGTGCCCCTGGTGGTTTTTGTGCCCCGGGTTTTTGTGCCGTGTCCGCTCCCGGTGCCGAGGCCGGAGCTGGGGTGGGGTGAGGGCTGGGTTGCTCCCCAGGGCTGCTGCTCACCTGCATCCTGCAGGAATGCTGGGCTGTGAGCAAGAGGAGAGTGAGCCCTGGTCCCTGCTGTGCCCAGCACACCCCACCCTGCTCCAGCACCCCCAGTGCAAAACAGCCCACCCCGAAATAATTACTGCTGTGCACTGGAGCAGGCTCATAGCCATCAATCCAGCTACTGAGAGGATCCAGGGCCCTGTTCTCCCACCAGGAGAGGCTCCAGTGCCAAATCAGTGTCAGGGCCTCTTCTTGCAAGTTTGGAATGATTTTGACCCAAAGCAGAGCTGGGCTTTGTGCAAATGTGAGCAGCAGGTGGTGTGACAGAATTCCCTGCTAGAAACTGCAGCTCCATCTGAATTAATACTCTGTGAGCTGATTTTATTTTTTTTTATTCCACTTTACTAAGTAAAGAGGAATAAAAGAAAACAGTTTTGAAGCAACACAAGGCTGTACAACGCTCACTGATGTGTACAACCATGTCACCCATGTCACCACAGCTCACAGCCAGCCCAGCCCAGCCCTGCCCTGCCCCTTTCCCACCCCACGCCCAACCCCAAACCAGGAAATCACCAGGAAAAGCCATTTCTTAATTACCAATTTTCCTGCTGAGCATGATGTAAAGGGCCAGCAAGAGGAGAGGGTAGAGTATCAAGGTGACAAGTGAGGTGACAGCAGGAATCCAGCTGAACGAGAGAAAACCATTCAGTCTCACTGAAATGAAATTCCTTTCAATCCCCCATGGCTTCATGGCATGTTTCAGACTCAGGTTTGCTGGTAGCTTTCAGTTTTGCTTTTTGGTTTTGGGGTGAAAAAACCAAAATTTGGGGCTTGGTTTTCAAGAATGATTTGAGTTCCTTGCCCCTCGTTTTTGGGGACTTGTCCCCAGAAGGGTTTTCAAAAGCCTCCAGGGGGAGGGAAGGAATGTGGTGCTGGAGGGGAGTGAGACATGACAGATATTCTAGAATTACAGAAGTGTGGAATGATGGAATGGGGAGGGTGGGGAGGGACCTTTGCAGGCCACCCCCTGCCATGAGCAGGGACATTTTCAGCCAGACCATGCTGCTCAGAGCCCCCTCCAGCCTGGCCTGGGGTGGTCCCAGGGGTGCTGTGAAGGGCTCTGTGCTCCAGGGTGCTGCACTCACCACGAACAAAAGTTCATCCTCCTGCTGAGGCGTCTGGGGGGACACAGAGAGGCAGCAGGACCTGGTGGCAACCAAAAAAATGGTCCCGTTGAGGCTCACGCTGCTCCATACGAGCTGGAGATCAGGCTCAGCACTTGGAAGCAGTGGGTGGATGTTGCAGATGTGAAATAAAGGGTTTTTATTGCATCCCAGCCCTCCCCCTGTGAGAATCCCTCTGGTTCACACCCTCACAGAGCCACGGGCTGTCCCTTATCACTGAGTTAATGCCTTTATACACGGTCATATCTGAGACTTGTCTGGACTTTCTGGGCTCCACCACAACAGAATTGAAATTTGTTCTTCTTGCTTTAATCCTCTCTCATGGTTAATTTTTTTTTTCTTTTTCTTTTTCTTTTCCACCAAAACGAAACAAAAACAACCAACCGAAAAAACAAAACTACAAGATGAAGGAAAGAAATCCATGGGAAAAGTAACCAAAGGAAGGTTGTGGGTTGGTGTGAGACTCTTGCATCAGCCAAGGTCCAGACAGAAATATCAGAGGCCCTCCAACACCTCAGTGTCTGAAACACCTCGGATTTAATACCGTGAGAGCTTCAATCCTGGCGAGGTTAAGAGGGTTTAAGGCAGAAAATCAGAAAACACCAATGCCTGGGCTGGGCCCCTTGGCTTGGGACTTCTGGCCTAACACTCAAGAGATTTATAATAAAAGATAGGGGTGTTCATTTTGTAAAAATAGCAGTGGGGTGTTCTTTTTGTGAGCTTTCACTTGCAAAAAAGCACTTTAAATCCTCCCTCAGTGTTATACACTGACTATTTATAAATGGCTGATAGGGAGAGATCTTCAGCTGAGGCTTTGATACAGTGATTAAAGCAGCCGTGATAATTTGATTGATAGGCTGATGGATAAATTGATAGAGCAAAGGCATTATCCATCCTGTGGAGCAGATTTTATCATTTCCTCTGTGACACATTTCTGAGCCTAATTCATCAAAAGCTTTCCTGATAACCACCAATCTCCTGCAAAATTCCACTCCTGCAAACAGCTTGATGACTGCCAAGCTGAAAGTTCATTTTTTGCAGAAATTTTCTCCTTCCCTTACTGAATAAATCTGTCCCCAAATATCCTCCTCAAAGGGCTGCCACTCTTGAAAGGCTCATTTCCTACTGTGGGGCAGGAGACGCTGCTGCAGCAGCAGATAAGGATCTGAAAAATGAGCTGTTCAAAAGGAAATTGCAAAATAAGCCCCAAATCCAACTATCAGCAGCTTCTGTGCCGAGATGGGTACGGCGAGATGGAGGCACAGATATCAGGTGGGTATCAAAAAATCTGATTTGAGACAGCAGCCACAGCTTGGCTGTCACAAATGTGCTTTTTTGGGGGCCTCAGGGAACTTCTGTGAGCCTCCAGCCCCCAGGTCTTCAACCCTTTCTTGAGAAAATGCTGAAATTAAGGCTTGCAGGAGCTGCTTCTCAGCCGGGCAGCGAGGGCCAACCTCAGGCATTTGTGCCCAGCTAAATGTGAGTGAAAGCTCCAGAACGCCCCAAATTATTTTAATCCCACTTGAGCCAGGCCCAGCTGGCCCACTGGAGCTCAGGATGGCACCAACACGTGCCCAGGGGGATTCCCAGCCCAGCTCTCCTCTTGTTCCACCCTCTGCTTCCCTCTCCATCGCATCCAGAGCGCGGTGCCCAACGCGGGCTTACCTGGGGGTCAGAGCTTGGCACACCTTCCCTTCCCCACAGCTCAGGGCAGCTGGGGCTGTGCAGGCAGCAGGATTTGGGGTTGTTTCAGCAGGATTTGGGGCCGTTTCAGCAGGATTTGGGTGCAGAGCAGGGTCTGGCAGCGCGGCGGTGCCGGATGCGGTCACGCTCTACCTCCAGGTCAGAGGCACCAAGGAGCCCACATGAGTTCCATGACACCTCCCCTCTGTCAGCGGCCTCATTTAAATATATTGGGGTGTTTCCCTGCTGTTCTGCAGCTGTTTTGCTGCTGCACCCCTCCATCAATTCTCTGTCTTCCAGCAGCTTTGTCCCAAAATTCAGCTGAGCTTCCTTGGAGCCAGGCAATGCTGGGGGAGCTGTGCCCAGCTCAACTCAGCTGCCACCCAAAACGAGCTCTGGGTGCTTCCAAGCAAACATTTTCCACAGGGATGAAGCATTTTACACCACCTGGCTCCATGTCTGCTGGGGGTGGATGGGCCTCCACCTGCTCACCCTCTGGAAAATGTTCTGCAACATTTGGGGTGCAAGCAGCAGCCTGGAAAACCCCATGCTGAGAGTTCCCAGGAAGTTTGGGGAGTGCTGGCTGCTGGTTCATAGGAACTGTGGGGTTGAAGGTGACCTGCAGCAGCCCAGCCTTATCCCTGGCAGAAAGGAACAAGAAATTCCCTTTTTTTCAAGGTCCCTGACTCAGGGGACGGTGCCTGCTCGCCTTTAAACATCTCCACCAGCCCACAGCAATCCTGTCCCAGGGATATAGCATCCCAAAAGCAAAAAGAAGATTTCAAACAGCATCACCTACCCCTGGAGCTGCATCACAAGTTGGGGTCACTTCTCAAATTCTCCTTCAGCCCTGGGACTGCTCCCACCATCCATCAGCAGATGTTGGTCCTGCTCTCCTCACAGCTGCTGCACCTCAGGTAAATATTTGGGGGTTTATTTAACTGAAACTTGCTTGTTTGTTGATTTTTTTTCAGGTGAGAGTTTGCTGCTGCAGCGCTTTCAAGTGCTCAGTGGTGGATAAACAGATTAACAGGTGGGAGAAGTGTCTGATAAAGGGAGGAAAAAAGGGTTTTTTAGAAAACACTGCTGGGGCACGGTGTGAATCAGCCGGGGCAGTGGCTGCACTAAAGGAAATGTGTAAGAAGGAACACAGATAACACGTTTTTAGCCTGAGAACAGGTTTTTTAAACGAGGAAAGTGCTTCACACCGAGCTGGTGAAAGGTATTTTTTTTACCCAGGGGGCAAAACCTATTTCTGATGCAACTGAGTGGCCCTGGAGGGATGGGACACAGCTGGGGACAGCCCCTGCCTGGCAGAGGCCATTCCTTTCTTACCAGACTGGAACATTGCAGGAGCTGGGGTCACCTTTCCTCAGTTTCTCCCGAGCAGCACAGGCTGGCCCTGCCAAGCTGAGGGACACCAAGGCTTGGAAATCGGGCATCTCTTCCCTCTGCATCCCACACATTGAGGTACAGCTGGAATACATATGAAACAAAGCCTTTTTGACCCAATTTTCTGTGCAAATCCAGCCCAGCTGCTCCCAAAACATAGAGAAAAAAAAAAAACCCACCACTTTGTTCTACTTGAAATAACAATTTGGAAGTGCTTCTAAGAGTTGAGCTTTTAAAATTGCTTCTAAAATAACTCAAAAGTTGAAATAGATTTGCTTAGCTGCAAAAATTTCTAAATGAAAGGTCTGGCCTCGTTATGACTTTCATCTTCCTATTTTAATGCTGAATCCGCTGCCAGGAGTTTGCAGATTATGATGATCCAATTGGGGGATCTTTTCCACAAAATAAACTATTTCACTTAAAGTGTTTGGTGTGTCTGTGCTGCTGCTCACCCTCACGTTTATCTCCAAAGCCCAGTGACCCTTCAGGCTGGGTTTTCTGATAGGATTTTCGGGTTATAAACCATGTCTGGAACAATCCACTTGCTGTTTTCAGCTTATCTGGCACTTGCTGCAGCTGCTTTTGTTTTAGGAAGTTTCTTCCTAAGCCATGAATATGTGATTAGGACAAGGAGGGAGGCTGGTACATTAAACTGCATCTCAAAAGGGGAAATAGAGAATAAATTTGTATAAAAGCCACTCTGTACAAAAAAAAAATTGCAGCGTGGGGGAATGCAGGGAATTTTCATTTATTTTGAAAAACAGCTGCATTTGCCATCGGCATCAACTGTGCTGTGCCCAACGTTTTCCTGCTCACATCGAGAAATATTTGACGGATTTTTTAAAGCTTAATCTGCCCGCAAAGCTGGGGACAGGAGGGGCCTGGCAGCATCTCCAGGGATGGGGACACAAGATCCCGGTGACAGCAGGACGTGACTCAGCTGTCCCCAGCCACCCTCGGTACCTGTGCCTCACGGATGAGGACTTTAATTTCCTGGGCGAGGGCTTTAATGAGATAAAATTTAATTAGATAAAACAGGCTCGCTGGGACAAACAAAAAATTGATTAGGACGGTGCTAAACCCTGTTAATCACGTGAGTGGGGCTCGCTGAGCAAAACACCCCCTATAGCAGCTGCCATTTGTTATTTTATTGCCAAAAACGTGGAAAATAAGGGCCGGGGAGATGGTGGCAGCAGGAAAATCTTCGCCTGCCCCCAGTCGTTCCCCTCACTCTCCTCCCCCCATGTCTGAAGGCTTTATTTGTTCATCAGCATTTTCTGTTTGCACTCGCAGAGGCTTTAATGAGACGCCCGTCCTGGGTAAAACAAAACTCACGGGAGACGAGCCCATTAGCGCCTGCAAAGCACCGGGGAGCTGTCTCCCATGGAAAGCGGCTCCTTCCCGGCCTTTGGAAGGGAAAGTTGAGGATTCCCGAGCCGTTCATCACCGCTAATTAGTCTTTGCCTTTGAAAATTAGGTGGGTGGCTGATGGTACAAGCACATCCCTTTCCTGCACCTCCCTGCAGCTGCCGGGGCTTGGGGCACCCCACGGGCACGGGCAGGTCCCTGGGGTGGGGCTGTGGGGTGAAGGAGAAGGGAAATACTCCTCTAAAGCATTTCGGGGGGTTTCCATCAGTGGATAAGGGGCTGGTGCTGGCATGGGGACCGCTGCTGGGATGGGGACCCCGTTCTGCTCCCCCCGTTCTGCGGGACCTCCACTGCCCCCAGATCAGCCAAAGCCGCCCCGCTCAGCTCCCACAGGCCCCCCAGCGCCGTCCTCACCCAGAAAAGCAAACGTGACCCCGGAGCGCCCGCTCAGCCTCGCCTGGGCCGTGGCCAGTGATTCATTGTGGGTGCCCGAGCCCGGTGTTGACTCTGGCAGTGTTGTTATCGAGCTGGGCACCGTGGGTATAAGAGCGGCACGGCGGCGGGCACAGCCACCGAGCCACGCCATGAGGCGCCTGCTGCTCCTCGCCGCGCTCTGCCTGGCCCTGGCCAGCGCCCTCAGGAGGTAAGGGGGTCCCCAGGGTGCAGCCCGGGTCCCCAGGGTCTGGGGGATTCATTGCCAGGGCTGTGATGGGTGGCAGAGCTCAGCCTGGGCACCCCGCGGCTGTGCCAGAACGGCGGCACCGCGCTGGGATTTCTCCGTCCCTCTGGGCAGAGCAGCAGCAGGAGGGGCTGCAAAGGGGTTTGTGCAGAAAAAACCAGCCTGGATTCCCCTTGGCCCTGCTCGCCTTGCCCAGCCCCAAGGTCCTTTCTTTCCCTCGGTGACACTGGTGACACCGAGCTGCCTGTGCTCTCACTGCCAGGCCTGCATGCTCTCCTGCCAGCTCTGGCCTTGATTTCCTGTCCCCAAAACACATCCAGGGCCCCTCTTCTGCTGTGCCTCAGCTGGAAATTGTTACATTGGGGGGATGTGAGCTCTGAACCTCCATCCTGGCAGTGCCAGGACCCTCAGGGTGGGCACAGGACGTGGGCAGCACCCACAGGAGTGACCAGGACTCTCAGGGTGGGCACAGGACATGGGGCGGGACCCATGAGAGTTACCCGAACCCTCAGGGTGAGCACAGGACATGGGCAGCACCCATGGGAGTGACCAGGACCCTCAGAGAGGGCACAGGATGGGCACAGCATTCACAGCAGTGCCCAGGACCCTCAGGGTGGGCACAGGACGTGGGCAGCACCTCCATGAGTGACCAGGACCCTCAGGGTGGGCACAGGACGTGGGGCGGGACCAAGGGAGTTACCAGGACCCTCAGGGTGGGCACAGGATGTGGGCAGCACCCACAGGAATGACCAGGACCCTCAGGGTGGGCATAGGACATGGTGTGGGACCCATGAAAGTTACCAGAACCCTCAGGGTGGGCATGGGACATGGGCAGCACCCACAGCAGTGCCCAGGACCCTCAAGGTGGGTACAGAACATGGGCAGCACGCATGGGAGTGACCAGGACCCTCAGAGTGGGCACAGGATGGGCACAGCACCCACAGCAGTGCCCAGGACCCTCGGGGTGGGCACAGCACCCACAGCCCTGACCAGGCCCCTCTCCGCAGGGTGCCCCTGAGCCGGCGCCGCTCCCTGCGGAAGCTGCTGCGGGCCCGGGGGCAGCTCTCGCACCTCTGGAAGGCCCGGGCAGGGCTGGACGCGAGCAGCGAGGACTGCGCCGCCTTCTCGGAGACCAACGAGCCCCTGATCAACTACCTGGACGTGAGCAGGGAGGCGCGGAGGGCTGGGAGCACCCTCAGTTTGCCCGAGCAGCGCCCGAGGCCCGAACGCTTCCCACACGCCCCACGGCTGCAGGCAGTGCTCGGCGTGCCAGGGCTCGCTGCCTGCCCGGCCCTTTGTCCCCGGGAACGAGGATGAGGACAAGGGAGGGCATTCATGGCAGGCACTGCCAGACCCCTCCCTGCCCCTCTGGGGACAGATTTACTGCAAAACTCAAGTTATTCAGGGCAGAGCCCACCACAGAGGTGGAGGGAGCTCCCCGGGAGAATCCCATTCCCCAATTCCCCCGTCCCCAAAGTGACGAGGGTCCCCTCAGGGCCCAGCCTTGCCAGGAGGAGGCAGGAGCCTGTACCCACCGTGCTGCCTTTTGTCCTCAGTCCCCATTGTTGTTCCTTAAATATTTGTCTCCTTTATTCCACCTGGCACGGCACAGATCAAACACTGAGCCCCATCCCTGCCCTGCAGACTCCCCAGGGTCTGTTTTGGTGACATTTCTGGCTGTGCTGGTCGCTCACGGTGCTCTCTGCCTCCCTCTTTGGCAGCTGGAGTATTTTGGACAGATCTCCATCGGGACCCCTCCCCAGAATTTCACCGTGGTGTTCGACACGGGCTCCTCCAACCTCTGGGTGCCTTCTGTCTACTGTGTCAGCAAAGCCTGCGGTGAGTGGGGAGCCCCTGACCCCAGAGAGGCTGTGGGCCACCAGCCCCAAGGCCTTGGGGACCCTACTAACAGAGGTGACAGAAATCCAGGGGGTGACAGCTCAGCAGGGGACAAACGTGGCTTTTTGGGGCTGTCAGTGATCAGCCAGCCCCAGAGAGCCCAGGCTGCTGCTGTGGGACCAGAGCATCCCCGAGCAGCCCTAGGGCTGCCCTGGAGCCCAGTGAGAATTGGGGAATGAGACTGGGTCCTTCAGGAATTGGGGAATGGGACTGGATCCTGCAGGGAATTGGGGAATGGGACTGGATCCCATGGGGAATTGGGAAATGGGGCTGGATCCCACAGGAAATTGGAGAATGGGACTGGATCCCGCAGGGAATTGGGGAATGGGACTGGATCCCACAGGGAATTGGGGAATGGGATTGGATCCCATGGGGAATTGGGGAATGGGGCTGGATCCCACGGGGAATTGGGGAATGGGACTGGATCCCACGGGGAATTGGGGAATGGGACTGGATCCCACGGGGAATTGGGGAATGGGGCTGGATCCCACAGGGAATTGGGGAATGGGACTGGATCCCACAGGGAATTGGGGAATGGGACTGGATCCCACGGGGAATTGGGGAATGGGACTGGATCCCACAGGGAATGAGACTGGATCCCACAGTGCCCGTGGGGCTGCTGCTGGCTGTAACCAGGAATAGCACTGCTCATCTCAGGACTCATTAATTGCTGCTAATCCTGCTGCCCCCATGCACCCTTCATCAGATTGAAATGGGAGAGGTTTCTCCCCGCTCAAAACTCCAGCACATCCCTCAGCAGAGCCCCCATAACCAGGAGTTTTGGTGACACCACACTGCGCCATCATTTTGCCTCACTGGGGGCTCCTGGCAGCTGTGACCATGCAAAAAAATGACATTTCTGGTGACAGATCCCATCTCCTTCCCCAGCTGAGCACACCAGATTCCAGCCAACCCAGTCCAGCACCTACCAGGTGGTAGGGACCCCCTTCTCCATCCAGTACGGCACCGGGAGCCTGACGGGGATCATCGGATCCGACCAAGTAGCCGTGAGTGACCTTTGGGTTGCCCTGCTCTGGACCATGTGCCTGGGACTTGCCCATGGGTTTGGCCCCCCCACAGAACCCCCTCCTCCCTGCAGGTCCAGGGTCTGGCCGTGAGCAACCAGCAGTTTGCAGAGAGCATCAGTGAGCCTGGAAAAGCCTTCCTGGATGCTGAGTTCGATGGGATCCTGGGGCTGGCTTATCCCTCCCTGGCTGTGGATGGGGTCACCCCTGTCTTCGACAACATGATGGCCCAAAATTTGGTGGAGCTGCCCATTTTCTCCGTCTACATGAGCTCGTACGGACATGGCTTTGCTCTGGGATGTTGTTCAGAATCTGGCATTGCTTTAGGGAGCAGGGGGGGCTGCTAAAATACAGATATTTTACTGAGATAATGAAGGGGGTTTTGGTACCAGATTGAGCATTGCAGACCTCTGGCCTTACAGCATTTGAGGGGAGAAAGTTGGGGTAAATTCATGCTAAATGGACAAAATTCCTCATGTGTCCTCCTCCTCCCTGCAGGAACCCTGACTCCCCCCAGGGAGGAGAGCTGCTTTTTGGGGGCTTTGACACCTCCCGCTTCACAGGGACCCTGAACTGGGTGCCAGTCACCCAGCAGGGCTACTGGCAGATCAAGCTGGACAAGTGAGTGGTGCTGGGCAGGGAGGGAGGGCAGGGCAGGGCAGGGCTGGCAGAGCACGACAAACCCCTCCTGCTCCTTCTCCCCTCTTCCAGCATCCAGCTGGGTGGGACAGTGACTTTCTGTGCCAACGGCTGCCAGGCCATCGTGGACACCGGGACGTCGCTCATCACGGGCCCCACCAAGGAGATCAAAGAACTGCAAAACCTCATTGGGGCTGTGTCTGTGGATGGAGAGGTGAGAGCCAGGGTGGGGACAGGAGGGGACAAAGCCTTGGGGACCCTTCCCTGCTGGAAGGGACCCCCCTGGGCAGCCCCTGAGCCTCTGGCTCTGTTCTAGTACGCCGTGGAGTGCAGCAACCTCAACGTGATGCCTGACCTGACCTTCACCATCAACGGGCAGCCCCACACGCTCAGCGCCCAGGCTTACACCCTCGTGGTATGACTGTGCCTCCCTCAACCCCAAATCCCAGCTGCTCCAGTGGCAAAGGTGGCCCAGCCCCACGCCAGGAGCTGGCAGTGTGTCCCCAAGGGTGACAAACCCCACTGGTTTCTGCTTCGCCACCATTCCTGGATGTTTCCATGTGCACAAGGCTCTCAGCTTCATCCCCAGCTTTCCACTTCTCCTCCCCCAGGAGGAAGGTGATGGCATGACCTTCTGCACCAGTGGCTTCCAGGGGAGCGACATCCCCCCTCCCACAGGACCCCTCTGGATTTTGGGTGATGTTTTCATCCGTCAGTTCTACTCCGTCTTCGACCGTGGGAATAACATGGTGGGGCTGGCCCCTGCTGTCCCTTAAGGCTGTGACATCCGTGGGGCAGGAGAGGAACGGACCTTGGCAGGACACTAGATGTCACCATGTCCTCCTCAGCGTCCCCAGGGGGATGAAGACACCCAGGGATGCAGTGAAGAGTCCAGCAGAGGTTCAGTCCGTGTCAGAACACTGTGATATAAAATTGTCTCGGGCAGCTCTGTGATCTGCTCTGCACATTCTGTTTTTGAATCCTGAGCCAATAAAAACTTCGATAAACCCAAATTTCTCGTGGTTCTGTCAGCAGCAGGAATCCTGCACATCTCAAAGGGTTACGCTGGGGGTTAAATCCTCCTTGCCCACGTCCTGCTCTCCTCACTGGGTGATCCATGGCACTGCCAGGGCTGCACTCCCAGCGTGGCTGGAGCTTCCCTGGGATTTCCACAGAGGCAGAAAGAAAGGGATGCTTTGCCCAGGTAGAGCAGAAATCCCTGAAGGTGGCTGTGGCCATCCCTGAGCATCCAGGGGCAGGGCAAGGGCTGAGGGAGCATTGGGAATGCACCTTTCCTCAGCTGGGGCTGGTAAACAAGAAGGTAACAGGGAGACTGGAAAGACCCTGGGGCTCTTTCTGTGCCACAAAACCCCAGGAGCAACCGGTGATTTCCAATGAATCTTGCTTTGATTCCCTCGGGGAACTCACACCACAACAAGGGCAAAGCAGCTGCTGAGCCCTGGGCTGGGCTGGCTCAAAGGGTGGGGGGCATGGGGGGCTGTGGGGGGCTGCAGAGGGGCTACTGGCCATGGAAGGCCCCGGGAGTCACCATGGCACATGTGACTTTGCTGACAGGAGTGTGACAATGCACGAGTGGCAGTGCTGACGAGTGATGCAGCCCGAGGCAGTGAGAAAGGGAAGCACAGGAAGGTTATTTTTGTCCAGGCCTTTGCTCTGTTTTCCCCACTGACCCTGGAGCGAGGCCAGCAGTGCCAAGGCCGAGCTGCTGGAGTGTGCGTGTCCCAGCCCAGCTTGGTGGCTGCTCCATCCCTCCCAGAGCAGAGCAGCCTTCAGGGCTGGTCTGGGAGCTCTGGAATATTCAGATCTGGTTGTAAACTTTGCGGCTGAGCCTTGTGGTTTGCAATAAAGGGAGATATCTGCTTTACCCAGAGGCACCGATTGTGCTGCTGACCAGTGTGGGCCCTGTGACGTTTCCTGTGTTGACTTCACCCCTGCTGCAGTCCCAGATAAGGTGCTGGGGCTGCTGGACAAAGGTCTCCTGTCCCTCTTCCACCTTAACCCTTAGCACGCCAAGGTGCTGCTGAGCACCAGCTCAGGGGCTGGGGGGAACATGCAGCTCCCCCAGCATGACAGGGGCCACCCAGTGTCCCCAAACTGCAGCTGGCAGTGAGAGCTGGCCTGGCCTGGAGTTGCCCAGGACTGCTCTGGTGCTGTGTTTTTGGGATCTCAGAGCATTCTGTGTCCTCTTGACAGGTTTGGGAGGGAAGTTGCTCAAACAAATGTGAGCATCCCAATAAAGAGTGACCCTGCTGTCCCCCAAGGAGGCTGAAGAGCGCAGGGAACACTTGGATGCCCTTTGCTTCCTTCCCTTTCCCTCACTCCCATGGCCCTGCAGAGCACAGCCTGTCCTCTCCTGGTCCCCATGAGCCTTTCCCCCGGCTGTGTCAGCCCCAGCCTGGGTTTCATCACTTTCCTCACAGTCACAGGCCACAAAACCCACGCCTTTTCCTCAGAACTGCTGACGTGGGGGAGCAGCCAGGACAGGACTGAAGCTGTGGTCACTGGAGCTGCTGAGCGACACCTTGGCCATCACCTCCTCCCCACCACTGCTCCCACTGCCTTCACCCAGGCAGAATCTCAGCCCAGGGGGGATTAGGAGAGCAGGAGCTTTGGGAAAATCCCTTTTCCTGTGAAATCAAACAAAAGCCAAAGTGAGGCTGATGTACCCTGGTGGGTACAGCCCCCCTGGGCCTAAAGCAGAAGTGGCCGTGGGCATCAGCTGCAGTTTGGGACTGACCACAAACCCCAGCCCAGCGGCGTGGAGAGGCTTTGATCATCTGATAGGGTGAGCAATCCCCCGTCCCACCAGGGACACGGAGAGGAACGAGGGCAGAAGTTACTGCGAGGGGAGGCTGAACAATAAATCCTCTCTGCAAGAGCAAAGGTGAAGCAGGATGGTGAAAAAGGGGCTGGAAACAGGGACTAGGAGAGCTGCTCCAGGGAAACGTCAGCCTTTTACCCAGCACTGGTGAGAACTGGCTCAGGTTCTCCTGCCTCAGCCCAGCTCCTCCCAGCGCCTGCCCTCTGGGGAGAAAAACAGATTTTTCTGGCCAGACAGGTCCCAAAATTACACCTGGAGAAGAGGGGGAGGACGGTTTGTCCTGCTGAGTGCAGTGATCCTCCCTGAGATCCCATCAGGGTCTGCAAGGGGGAAAAAAATCTACAAAAAAGCTGGAAGTGGAAAAGCAAAAGCCAGTGGTCTTGGAGAGATTCCAAAACCTGGGCACTGGGACCACCATCAGCTGGGGGGCTGCTGGTTCAGGATGAGGGAGGGTTCACAGAAGGGGACACCCCACTCCCACTGCAAACTCCGAATCCTACAGAATGCTTGGCAAAGGCACGGGACCTGCCCTTGCACGTTGGGAAGCAGAGCTCTGCCTTTGCGGCCATGGCCAAGCAGGTTTTCCCACTCCAAAGAGCCCTGGGCACTGAGGTTGCTCCATGGGGGCAGCTGAGATCCCCAAAACCCCATTCACTGATTGAACACATCCTCCTGCAGACACCGCCAGCTCTGTTCCCTCTTTTTGGGGTGTTTCTGGGGTGCCCGTGCTGCCTGTGGCTGCTGGGTGGGATCCCTGAGGGCTGGAGGCTGCAGGGATGTGGCACCGAGGGGCTGGAAATGCTCGTGATTGCCACCCTGCCCCTCTTCTGCCTGGAAAAGGAGACAAAGCTGGAAATGCTCGTGATTGCCACCCTGCCCCTCTTCTGCCTGGAAAAGGAGACAAAGCTGGAAATGCTCGTGATTCCCATCCTGCCCCTCTCCTGCCTGGAAAAGGAGACAAAGCCACACAGAGCTCCTCAGAGGGACCCCAGCCCCTCCTCACCGTTCCCAGCTCCCAAATCGGCTTATCCCATCCCACAATACCAGAGCAAAGTCCGGCAAGGCTCCAGGGATGCTGCCCACAGCCCCGCCTAGTTTTTGTCCTCATTCCTCAACAATTCCCCAGCGGGGACGCAGATAAAGGGTCTCGGGGAGGTGGCAGAAAGAAACCGAGGGGATTCTGAGCCAGAGGAGAGGCCAAAAGTCAATCCCAAATTCCAGCAGCGGAGGAGAACCTTGTTCTGCATCCCCACGGGACCCCGAGCCGGGGACACTCGGCAGAGCCGGGAATCGAGGGCAAATCCACGGACATCCCAGCGCCCGCCCGCATCTGGCTCCTCCAGCCCCGCCGGCATCTCGGCCCCTTTCTGCTGATGTCACGGAGCGGGGCCCCGCAGCCGCCTTCCCCGGGAGGGCAGGGATCGGCCGCCCCTTCCCGGATCCTCCTCTCTCGCCTCTCCCCTCCCCGGGCCGGCCGCAGCGGAGCCGGGAGCCGCGGCCGCCCGGGCAGGTGAGCGCTCTGCAGGTGAGTCCCCGGGGCAGCCCAGGCCCGCGGAGCAGCAGGGAGGGGAAGCTCCATTTTGAGTTTGAAAACATCTGGCCTCCCAAAAAGCTGGCGAAAGGAGCGGGAAGTTTGTGTGTGCTGAGACACGGGGCTCTGCCTGTGCCCGGGATGCTGTCCGCGGCTGGGCACGGGTGGCAGAGGGGGCAGGGGGGGCTGGAGCCCAGAGCTGGGAGCTCCCCGCTGGTGTTCCAAGGGGGAATGGCGCAGGGCTGGCCAGCGCATCAGGGAAAAATGCAGGGATGAGGCTGCCAGTGTTTCCATCCGTGCCTCGGCCGGCCGTGTCGGACGCTGCCGTGGGGATGGGGCTGCTGCGGCTGCTGGGAGGTGCTGGTGCCACCTGAGGAGGGGGTGTCAGGGGTCCTGGCCAGGCTCGGAGCATGTGGGGACACTGAGACACAATGGGGACATATCCCGGGGTGCCCCTGAGCGGGGATGCTCCCTGGGCTGTGCTTGAGGCACCAAGGAATTCCTTCTAGTTGGGGTCTTCTTTAATAAATTTAATTTTCAGCAGGACCCCAGGCGTGTGTGCCAGGCCTAGGGGGAAGGACTGCGCTGGAGAGGGGGTGGGAGAAGCAGGGAAGTGGCTCCCAGCAGCTTTGAATGGCGATGAAGCGGCGAGTCTGGGCGTGCTCCGGCTCCTCGGGAGCCCGGCGCGGGCGGGACGTGGGCCGGGCTTGGCATGGGGGGTTTTCCGTCCCTGCCGTGCCTGAGACACAAATTGCTGGCATGATGCTGGCACAGTGAGGACACAGCGACATCCCGGGGTGGCAGGGTGGGAGCAGGGGGTGCCATCCCCACAGCCCGCTGAGCCCCTCTCGCCCCGCAGGGCCCGTCCATGGATGCCAGCAAGAAGGTGGATCTGAAAATCATCATCATCGGAGCTCTGGGGTAAGGAGCTGGCGGGGACAGAAGCCCCCTGCGTGTGTGGTGAGTGTCCCCTGCCCACCCCCGAGCCCGGCAAAGCCTCACCAGTGTCCCTTTCCTGTCACCAGCGTGGGCAAGACCTCTCTGCTGCACCAGTACGTGCACAAGACGTTCTACGAGGATTACCGCACCACGCTGGGCGCCAGCATCCTCACCAAGGTGCTCGCCGTGGACAGCACCCCCCTGAAGCTGCAGGTGAGAGGGCTGAGCTGGCACTGCCCGCCGTGCCCACCCCGATCCGTGTGTGCCCCACCCTGGCCTGCTGTGCCCAAATGCCACCGGGGTTGCGAGGCGCAGAGCCCGATTCTCAGGGCTGGTTTTCAGGGCTGATTTTCAGAGCTGATTTTCAAAGCTGGTTTTCAAAGCGTGATTTTCAGAGGCGATTTTCAGAGCCCTATTTTCAGAGCTGATTTTCAGAGCCCTATTTTCAGAGCTGATTTTCAGAGACTGATTTTCAGAGGTGATTTTCAGAGCCAAATTTTCAGAGCCTGATTTTCAGAGGTGATTTTCAGAGCCCGATTTTCAGAGCTGATTTTCAAAGTGTGGTTTTCAGAGCTCTATTTTCAGAGCTGATTTTCAGAGACTGATTTTCAAGCCCGATTTTCAGAGCCCGATTTTCAGAGCCGCATTTTCAGTATCCATAAACTGCACTGGAGCCCCACAGGAATTCCGGGGGCTCAGCACCCCCTGAAGCTGCTCCTCTGGGCTGCAGCACCCACCCTGCTCCTGCCAGGTGTCCATCTGTGCCCTCCTCTGCCCTAGATCTGGGACACGGGGGGACAGGAGCGATTCCGGTCCATGGTGTCGACTTTCTACAAAGGCTCAGACGGCTGCATGCTGGCCTTCGACGTGACAGACAGGGAGTCCTTTGAGGCCCTGGACAACTGGAGAGATGATTTCCTGGAGAAGGTCATCCCCAGGGAACAGGATTTCCCCATGGTGGTGCTGGGGAACAAGATAGACCTCAGTGACCGGCAGGTAAGGGTGGAGGAGGGAGAGTGGGATGAGCAGTGCTGGAGCCACCACCCCTGGAGGGATTTAAAACTCGATGTGGCACTTGGGGACATGGTTTAGTGCTGGGTTAATGGCTGGACTCGATGATCTTCAGGGTCTTTTGCAACCTAAATTCCACAATTGTATACTGGGATGCTGTAGGGCCCTAATGGCTTTGAGGGCTGCTCCTTCACCTCAGAACTGGCCTTTTCCCTATCCTCACATGGAAACCAGAGCTGCAGGCCAGGAGCTGCCACCACCTCCCCCAGCACTCTTGGAGGGGACAAACATCCTCCAGCTGCTCTTTGGGGCACAGACTGTCCCCACCAGAGGCAGCAGGAATGACAGCCTCAGGTGCTGCCAGCACCCTGGGACTGGGTGAGGAGGGTCCCTGTCCCATCCCTGAGCTGTGGCTCCATCCTCCCGTCCCTCAGGTGCCCAAGGAAACGGCCTCAGCCTGGTGCAAGGAGAAGGACATTCCGTATTTCGAGGTCAGTGCCAAGAACAACATCAACGTGGCCGAGGCTTTCGAGACCCTGGCGAAGCAGGCGCTGAGCACGGTGAGCACCGCGCAGCCCCGGGCTGTGCCGGGGGAGGAGCCGGGGGGAACCGGGCTCAGCCGGGGCTGCTCCGACAGATCCTCCCGCGTGGGACAGCTCCTGCTGCAAGGGAGAGCCCGGGAGCGAGATTTACTCTGTCCTAAATCGATAGAGTGGGAATTGCAGCAGAGTTTGATCCTAAATCCATAGGAGTAGGAATTGCAGCAGAGTTTGATCCTAAATCCACAGGAGCAGGAATTGCAGCGGAGTTTGATCCTAAATCAATAGAGCAGGAATTGCCGCGTCCTTTTCCCGCAGTAGTAGGAACGCGGCGTGTGGCACCCACAGCGCGGCAGCACTGTCCTCTAGCGGCCGTGCCACGGGGACATTGGTGTCCCCAAGCCCTGCGCTGGGTGGCTTTTGCCTGGATTTTGCCGTTAGTCACAGGTCAGGGCTGAAGCGGAGCCGCTCAGGCTGGCTCTGAGCTGCGGTCGCTCATCCTTTCCCTTCTCCGGTTCTTTTCCAGTATAAAGGGATTTTTGAGAGTTATTTAACCGACTCCATCAAGCTCACTCCCAACGACAAGCCCAAGCAGAGCTGCTGCTGACCCCGGGGCCGCGGCTGGAGCCCTTTCCCTGTCCGGGGTCCGTGCCAGGGCACGGACGGTCACCGCTGGACACGCCAGCCTCGAGCTGCCCGCCCATCCCGGGATTTACTGCTTCCCAGGGCTCTGGAGCTGCTCTCCCGAGCCTCCCGAGCACCTCAGAGCCACGGTGGCCCTGTCCCCCCTCGATCTGCTGCCGCCTGGCACCCGAGCGGGTGATGTCCCTGCGGTGACGGTGCCAGGGATGCGGGCGGTGCTCCCGGCGCCTCTCCAGAGACCGCGACCTCGGCACCACGGGTCGCCCTTCCCCGTGCACAGCCTGGTGGCCCCGCGGCTCTCAGGGTGGGTACAGACTGCCCTGGGGGGACAGCTGGGGCTGGTGGCCTCGGCACAGGGACCAGCCACTGTGGAGGCAACTATTCCGTGCCTCAGTTTCCCCTCCTCTCATGCATATCCCTCATCAAACACCTTCCCCCTCCCGCCTTACTGGGAAGGATTCTCAAAAAAGCACTTTGTCAGGGGTACTCTTGTTTTTTTTTAAAAAAAGGAAATTAAATATTTCAGTTTTATTTATATTTATGTGTTGCAAAGCGCTCCCCTGGTCCCGCAGCAGGAAGGTGGGGTGGGGGCTCCAGACTTTCCTCCCTGAGCCTGTTCAGCTTCTCAGGGCTGGGGGATGCCTTTGGGTCTGGCTTTTTTCTTCTGTTTGTTTTCCAGCGCAGATTTTGGGTCAGGGAAGAGAGGAGGTGTGAAGTGGGTGTGCAGAGGCGCCTGGGGGCCTGGCTGTCGGCAGAGGGAGCCCGCTGGGAGCAGAGCCCGGCTCCCGCTGTCCTTCCCGCACCCGTCCCGCTCCGCTCCGGGCACCGTCCAGCAGCTGCGGCCACCCCTGTCCCCGCGCCACCTGGGGCTGCAGCGTCACCCTGGCCAGACTCAGGTTCCCAGGGAGGTCACCAGGGACCTCCTGCCCTCCCGCCATCGCCCTCCAGACCCCCGCACTGACTGCAGGGTCCGGGGACGGGGCTGGGGCTGGAGTTGGAGCAGAGCTCGGGCTGGGGCTGGGGCTATGGCTGGGGCTGGGGCTGGAGCTGGAGCTGGAGCTGGGGATGGAGCTGGAGCTGGAGCTGGGGCTGGGGCTGGAGCTGGAGCTGGAGCTGAAGCTGGGGATGGAGCTGGGGATGGAGCTGGAGCTGGATCTGGAGCTGGAGCTGGGGATGGGGCTGGAGCTGGAGCTGGAGCTGAGGCTGGATCTGGAGCTGGAGCTGGATCTGGAGCTGAGGCTGGATCTGGATCTGGATCTGGAGCTGGAGCCCGAGCTGGAGCTGGGGTCCAGAGAGGACGGAGAGTTCCCACCCTGGTCCTTACGCAACGCTCCGCCTGTTTATTTGGGCACCGGGCCGGGGAGAGCATTTGTCCCGTCCTATTGGGAGGAGAGGGGCATTAACTATTTCCTGCCCACGTTCTGGACGCCTTTTCCCCACGCTCGCCCGCCCGGAGCCCCCTCACACCCAGCATCCCCCAGCCCCATGCTGGCACCGCGGGGCTGTTGGGACACTGAGCACTGGCCGTGCCAGCAGCGATGTTGTTTCCCACCACACCCTTCCCCCAGCAGCTCCCAGGGCTGGCAAACAAAAACCTGATCGGTGTTAGCCCAGCACGGAGCGGTTTGGACACCCCGGGCTGAGCAGGTCACGCAGTGGAGCCGGGGCTGGGCAGCCTCTGGCACCACCCGGGGCTGCTGTGGGTGCTGGAGCCTGCGAGTGGCAGCAGCTGGAGCCGAGTGGGAGCTGCAGATTTGGCTCGGGTCCACCTGGATGCTCCGGCCAGGGCAGGCAGGGTCAGACGGGCTGGGGTCAGACCTTGAGCTGCCTTGGGCAGGCTCTGGGGAGCTGGGCTCCAGCTGAGCACGCCCCCAGCACTTCGTGCACCCACAGAACATCATTCCAGACACGAATTAGGGCTGTGAAGGAAGCTGCAGCCTCGGGAGCGGGCAGGATCTCCAGTGGCAGCACCAGCCTGTAGAAATCCTCCAGACACCTCGCAGATGTGCAGCCCCGTGCTGGAGCCAGCTACAGCCCTGCAGCTTTTCCTCTCCCTCCATGCCTCCGGGGCAGGGCGTCCCGCTGGCCAGGCAGCCCTGGCACGGCCAGGAAGGCCGGGAAGCCAGGCAGGGTTGTCGCTATAACCATAAGAAAATGACACAGACCCCAAGGCTGGGTTTTCAGTAAAATCTACTTTATTACAAATTCTTCTCCTTTTATACACCACTCCGATCCAGCTGGATTGGATTGGTGAACTAATCAACACTTTCTACCTGATTGGCTGGCCAGCCCAACACCTTTTAGTAAACTATCTCAGAAAGAAAAGAAAACAACAGAAAGAAGGAAACAACAGCACGTGCGGATTGTTACAATAACAAATTATCATTATTTTGGCTAGGACTGCTTAGAGTCTCAAGCTGACCCTGAGAAAACGTAATTTTCTTACTCTCTGACCAAGGTTGTGGAGACCACGCAGGGTGGCACGGTGCCAGGCAGGATGCTGGCAGGAGCAGCCAGAGGTGCTAAGCTGGTAACACTATCCCGCGGCCGAAACCCGATAAAGGACAGGGGGAGGTTTGCAACACGTGGGATTAACAAGGTCAGCTCAAGATTTTCTCAGGGTGAAAATCAAAGGGGAAAATATTTGCCTTGTGTGACTCAGTGAGTTCCTGAGCAGCCACCTGAGTTCCTGAGCTCACCCCGGCCTGTGGCCACTGCTGAGGAGCCAGACTGAGCCCTCCTGCTCTCCTGCCCACAGTTTAATCACCAGAGACTTCCCAGCTGCTCTGCTGTCTCTACAGGTTTTCATCCACTCATTGAAACCACAAAAATCAGTAAAATCCCACCCTGATGCTGGTCACCAAACAGGGACCGTCCCGAGCCTCTTGCAGAAGATCTGCCCTCAGTATTTGAGGAATTACCACCCCACATTCACCCTAAACTCCAGACTCCCAGTTTACCTCAGTGTTCTGAGATTCACTTACCCCTGGGAGCTCCTCACCACCCCTCATCCCACCTGCTCTGAAATCCCAGCCTAGTGGAACCTGCCCCGCCGAGCCCTGGCTGGTTCCAGGGGTGGCAGCCGGGTTGGAGAGGGTGGATTTACATCACAAATCTCCCTGGTTCCAGGGGTGGCAGCCAGGTTGGAGAGGGTGGATTTACATCACAAATCCCCCTGGTTCCAGGGGTGGCAGCCGGGTTGGAGAGGGTGGATTTACATCACAAATCCCCCTGGTTCCAGGGGTGGCAGCAGCCGGGTTGGAGAGGGTGGATTTACATCACAAATCCCCCTGGTTCCAGGGGTGGCAGCCGGGTTGGAGAGGGTGGATTTACATCACAAATCCCCCTGGTTCCAGGGGTGGCAGCTGGGTTGGAGAGGGTGGATTTACATCAGAAATCCCCCTGGTTCCAGGGGTGGCAGCAGCCGGGTTGTGGAGGGTAGATTTACATCACAAATCCCCGGGCAGGGTTGGCAGAGAGCGGCTCCTCCGCTGCTCCTTCTCGAGACACATCCCAGGCACAGGCAGCACTGCCCAGGAGTCATAGAATCCATAATTTAGGTGGGAAAAGCCCTCTGGAATCATCAAGCCCAACATGAAATCATGTCCTTGAATGTCCACCTACCCCAGCCTGTGACACCTGGAGCTGGGCGGGACTAAATTCTTTTATTGAAAGCGAGAATTTAAATAAAGGTGCTGGAAAATACCTCAAAAAGCTGCAAAAAGAATCAAAACCCACCAAGTTTTCCTGTTTGGAAGCAGAACCTCATTAAGCTGGAGCTGGGACTGAGAGTAAGGCAATGGCTTCAGCCACTTCAAAGCCGACCTGATAAACGCCAGGGGTTCAAAGTTCCAGGTGACCTTTCAGAGGCGTCAGACGTGAAAAACAAAGCCCGGGCATCACGCAAAGCCTTATCTCTGCCCCGTGGTGCCACCGGGCCGAGGGCAGTAAACACCTCTGGAGGTGTCAGCACGGCCCCTGTGCCACCGGGGCCACTCCTGGTGGCTGTCACCCGGCGATAATGACGGGCTCGGGGTGGTGGCCTGGCCTGTGGCACGCTGCGATTTCTTTCCAAGAACTCTCCTGGTGCTGTGAATTACCCGAATGATTGTTGTCCCTTCCCTCAGTCGCTGTCCCGTTGTTCCTCCCGCAGTGAGTGAGGGGGTGACACTGCTGGGGTCGGTGTGACTGTCCCCCCAAGTGTGGGGACACACAATCAGCCCAGGTTTGAAGCACGCTGTCCCCTCACCCTCGGCTCCAGTGCCCACCCAGCCCCAGCAGATGCCGGCGCTTCTCCTCCACCCGCAGCCCACGGGAGGTGCTGTCCCCGTGTCCCACCCCTCGTGCGGGGTTGTGTGGGGCCACAGGGCTGTGCCTGGCCCCGGGGCTGGGGACAGCGGGGTCTGGGGACGTGGCAGGGCTGCGAGCAGCACGTAGAGAGGATTAGGGGCTGTGGCCGGTGCGGCAGCCAGCTCTGGGACATGCTGAAGTCAGCAGCCAGCCCCAGCCTCGGGCTGGGGACAGCAGCAGGGGCAGGATCAGGATCCGGGATGCGGGATTTGGGCTTTAGGGTGGGCAGGTGGCCCCAGCCAGCCTGGCACGGCGCTGCCCCACTGTCCCCCCCTCCCTGCTCTCCTTTGGGTTCCCAAAGCCCCCAGAGGCGCTGAGCGCTGTGGCGAGGATCCCAGCGTGGGACAGAGCCCGGAGCAGGAGCAGCCCCCGAGGACAGCCGGGACGGGCTGCTGTGGCCAGGAGGGGACGGTCGCCGTGGCCAGCAGGGGACGGTCGCCGTGGCCAGGAGGGGACGGTCCCCGTGGCCAGGAAGGGATGGTCCCCGCGGCCAGGAGGTGACGGTCCCCGTGGCCAGGAGGTGACGGTCCCCGTGCCCAGGAGAGGACGGTCCCCGCGGCCAGGAGGTGACGGTCCCCGTGGCCAGGAGGGGACGGTCCCCGTGGCCAGGAGGGGACGGTCCCCGTGCCCAGCGGCGGGCGGCAGCTCCGCGGCGGCCCGGGCAGGACCGGGGCACAGCGGAGCTCACGGGGAGGGTGCGGCCCTTGGCACGGGGTGGGCACCGCCTTCCCGAGGGAATTCCAGCGTCACTCGGAGCCGGAGCGGCAGCCGCAGCCTCCTGCCGGCGGGTCCCGAGGAGGAGCTCACCGCCCCGAATTCCCTGGATTTGGGTTGGACACGGGCTGGGCTCTGTCCTGGGTGCATGAGCAGCTCCTCAGAGCGTGGGCAGACACAGACAGTGGTGACCAAAGGGAAAATGTGGATTCGCCTCCTCTCACTGCCCTGGCTGAGCTCCCTTAGGTCTGCATGAGGCCATCAGTGATAAACAATGCGGAGAAGAGAAAATTTCAGTTTTTCCAAAGTTGCTGAATGGAGTTCAAAGATTAAATACTTCAAATTGTGTTAGAAAGGTTATTCTGGCCCGTTTTGGTGTCACCAGCAGCCCTGGGGATGGGGCTGGACCAGACCAGAAGCCAGGGCACCAACAGAGGCTCCCACAGCAGGAGGGTGGGCTGGGGGCTCCAGACCTTCCTCCCTGAGCCTTCTTCCTCCCTGTTCAGTTTCTCAGGCCTGGGGGATGCATTTTGGGCCCGGCTTTTTTGTCTGGTTTTCTTTTTTCTTGTGCCCTGTGTGAAGCTCAGAGCAGTGCATCGGTCTCTCACCAGGTTCCTCCTGGACACTGCATCCCTCTAGCCTCAAATGCTTTATTTATCTTTAAACGCTTTATTTATCTTTAAACGCTTTGTTTCTCTTTAAATGCTTTATTTCTCTTTAAATGCTTTATTTATCTTTAAACGCTTTATTTCTCTTTAAACGCTTTCTTTCTCTTTAAATGCATTATTTATCTTTAAACGCTTTGTTTCTCTTTAAACGCTTTGTTTCTCTTTAAACGCTTTTTTTCTCTTTAAATGCATTATTTCTCTTTAATGCCCTTTAACCACCCACTCTTTCAGGGCAGGCTGGCACCTCAGCTGCCCCCTGGCCTCATGCCACGGCCGCAGCACCAACACTCCCAAAACTCCCCAAAAAGGCAAAGCAGTGCTTTCATCTGAAATCTGCCTGCTGATCTCTGTGACCAGGGGCGACAGGAGCTCCTCTGCTCCAGCTCCTCACGTCCAACACCTGAGCTCTCTGCAGGCATTGACCTCAGAGCCCTGAACAATTTCAGGTTTATTTCAGGGCTTATCTCCCTGCCATCCAAGCGTTTGGGCCTTAATGAGTTGCCCAAGGGCACACAGCAGCAGCGATGGGACCACGCTCACTTTCCCCCAAGGAAAGCCACACGTTCTCCTCCACACACCTCCTCACTTTTTTGTTTGAGGGAAAATTCCTTTTTTTTTTTTTTTTTTTCAGATTGGAAAACCTCCCTTCAGAGGAATTCAATGGTTTAAGCGAAAAAGCCTCCTTGGGGTTGACTCTGCTGGGTCAGAGTGGGCAGAAAGCCTTGAGGGCTGGGGGAGGCAGTGCCTGGAGCCAGCCCCAGCCCGAATTCCAGGAGAATGGGATGTGGAGCATCACCCCTTGGCCTGGGGGCCCCCAGCACTCCGGGGCTGCTCCAAGGGCAGGAATTTTTGGTGCTGGGGCCGCTCCCAGCCAGCCCCAGGAGCTGCTCGTGTCCCTGGGCCTTGGGCAGACCTTGCTGAGCACATTTGGAGTTCCCCTGGAGAAGGCAGATATCTTACACCTATTTTACAAATAAGATAACAGCCCTTGCTCAAGGTGACCTCAGGGCTGTCCGGAGAGCAGCGGCCAGCCCCAGGTGGGGACACTCAGCCCGGTGCCAGCTGCTCTCTCGGGCTCTTTTGGGGGTGACAATTCCCCTGGAGGTCCCTCCGGTGCTCCAGACAGAAATTTGGGTCTGTGGGGCTGGCTCTGACCATCAGAATGTGCTCTGCTCCCCAAGCCAGGGCGTCTCAGCCCCCAAATCCTTCAGTGTGGGGATGTCCCCGTGCCAGCCCTGCTGCTGCAGCCGCGGGAGGAGCTCCTGGGAGGAAGAGGGGCTGTGACAGCACTGACACCCAGGTGACACAGTCCCAGCAGGAGGGTGGCCCTTCCCTGGCCTCTGGAGATGTCCCCACAGCGCCAGGGCAGGCTGGAAAGGCCCCGAGCAGCTGTGACCCAGCGGTTCCCCCGGAGATAAACCCCAAAACCCCAGAGCCTCTGGCAGCCCCGAGAGCCGAAGGGCCCCGAACGCCCCCGCGCTGCCGAGCCACGGGGGCACCTCCCGAAGCCTTCCTGCATTCCAGCCTTCACCTCTCTGCTGTAAATAATCCTGCTGCCTCCTCTGGGACGCCCTGTTCCTCATTCCTGCCCGGATCAGGCCGCTGCCCCCCGTGCCAGCTGGTGACACCGAGCGGGGGTGGCAGTGCCAGCGGTTCCCTTTCAGGTGGCAGCTGTGGCTCCAGCCCTGGCACCACGGAGCCAACGGCCAGGCCACCTCTGCCAGGTGGCATCCAGCCTGGGCCCCGCATTCCTGGGCGAGCAGGAAATGGTGATAACCAGCCCTGGGAATGTCGGAGCTGCAGCCGGGCTCTGTGCGGTGACACCGTGGTGACATTGGCAGTGCCAACCCCTGCCCGCCCTCCAGCAGCTCTGGGCAGGTCCACGGCCTGCTCCAGGAACGGCCACCTCGTTCCTGCAGGTATTTGGCAGCCCACCTCGCCTTCCCACCCGGCTGAGGGATTTTAAATGCTCCTGAAGGGACAGACAGACAGACAGGGAAGCAGGACACCCCAGCTGGCTTCAGCTGTCCCCTGTGCAGGCATCACCAGCCATGAGGAACAGCGTCCGTCCCAGCATCTCTCAACCTGTCCAGCACCTCCCAAATCCTCACGGATGCCCCAGATTCCCTCCTCAGAGGCTGCCCTGCCCCATCCGCAGCCCCTCTGCCCCAGCCCTGCCTCCTCCCCACAGCCCTGCACGAGCCCTGGGCCTCAGAAAAGCACCCGAAAGTGAGGAGCAGCTCTGGGGATGGGATGGGGAATGGGAATGGGAATGGGAATGGGATGGGATGGCATGGGATGGGATGGGATGGGGATGGTTTGGGATGGGATGGGATGGGATGGGATGGGATGGGATGGGATGGGGATGGGATGGGATGGGATGGGATGGGATGGGGATGGGGATGGGATGGGATG